>UCOK01009012.1:0-69900 GCA_900474325.1 Synergus umbraculus
TATATATATATATATATATATATATAATTAATAATTAGAAAGAGTGTTGTATTGAAACAGACATTTTATGTGGTTTAGAAACAAATATTTACTCCCTATTGTTAGATCTACTTTTACGATTGTAGATTACGTTCGTTGATTTAAACGACAGATATCCGCTTCCCTGAGCGTGTTTTAATGATCGATTCAATAACGTTTTCATTCTTTTGCCATACAGGAAACACTCGGGAATTTACAAATCATTTTATTCACTTGCATTTTAAAGTCCTACCTTTCAGTTTACAACTGCGTTGTATTTTTGCAAAACAAATAGTAAATAATCTAAAAATGATATTTCTTTGTTTGAAGAAACATTTCATGATAATCATTTTGCTAAAATATTGACAAGTTCAGGTGAATTATTTTGAAGGTTTCTTTCTACAAGTGGTCAGGATTAATGGACCTTGGCGACTTGCCTGAATCTACCAGTTCTATTCATCATCCTCTTGCGTGATGGTTTTCTCAGTTCGAATAGTTATTTTGTAAATTCTCACTATCGTCACTCGTACAAGTTACCCTGAATAGGTTTTATTTAAAAAATTGCTCACTTCCAGTTTTCTCGTCCAGCAAAAGATCTGAAAACATAGTGATATATCATATTTGAAGGAAAATATAGTTTCAAGTGATTCCAAGTGATTCTTTTTATGAGATAATCAAATTTTTGGGGATTGAATTCTAATGATTGAATGTTTTATTATTATTATTAATGTTTTATTGAATGTTTCAGTATTTCATGAAATTCTCCTGACCCAAAAATCATCTCTTGGCACCCAACAAAGGTCCAAGTCATTTCAAGGTTCCAAAATGCAGTCAATTTCCAAAATGTCATTTCTTGGCAGTCAGTGTGTTTACTTTCAAGTGAGAAGAGAAAGCTTATAACAAATGTCCAATGTCCACGTTTCGTTTACATTGTTTCACGAATACTGTTGTTTGTTCCATGTGCAGTTTACGTGCATCTTGCAGCTCATCGAATTTGTTAAGTGCATGCACATTTACATGCATACATTCACACATCCACACATGTAAATACATACATTATGCAGTCAACTATGTAATAAACATCGTCAGCTTCAACACATCTGACTTGGGTGTCATACTTTCAAGGTGGCCAATTGCCGTGAGAATAAAAGTCTCGTATAGACTTTAGTACTGCGAATCACAGCAAATCGCAGGGACTTGTGCCAGTATAGCAATGGAACTTTGTCGTTGACCGCCGTCACTATTATTAAATTCGTCCTTAACGATTAGTTTGCTCTTGCTGTCAAGCCATTCTATTTTATTGCCCGAAACGTCCCGGGCAGAAAAAGTGACTCGTCTCCAACGGGAGGAAAAATTTTATTTTACTTTATTTTATTTTGAATTGTGCTCGTGAAGTGATAGTGGATATTTTGTCACTTAAGATTGTGCATAATCAAATACGGAATTCTTGAAAGAAGAGATTGGATTATTTGAAAATTCTCGAGAGTATCGAGAGGTGAGTCTTACAATCATAAGAATTAGTATTGCATTCGAGCAATATTTGACCATATTTCCACGAGTTTCTGTTTCATAGAATTTTATTCTTATTTACCTTCAAGACTGAAATATAACAGTAATGTGTGAAATTTACATCTCATGAATGAAGTGCAGGAATTAATTAAGAAATTAAAACAGAAAGGACGGCTCCTTTTCAAGAATTAGATTTTTACAGATGTTAATGAAGTCGTATGTTTGCTATTTTTATTTTTGCATGCAGTCTTTTATATAATTATAAATATACATGACTGCTGCTCTAGATTCCTGAGATTCACTTTCTGCATTCAAGTCTTTATTCATTTGTATTTATTGTTTTCACTAGGGAAAATTGAAAAATTGGATTTTGTGGCCAATGAAGCCTTGGTTTGTGAATCTTTGCTTAGATGTCAAATCTTTGATAATAAGTTTCTTTTAGCTCGAATGCAACACTAATAAGAATGCAAAAAGGTAAAGACACTTAGGAAAATTCCGAGTTTTAGCAGATCACCTGAATAACGAGGGAAATGACCTTGTGCTGTTCGCCAAAGAGCTTCAATTTTTAAATTCTGATTTTAATTGTCCGCCTCGTTATCGTCTTTATTTAAACATTTCTCAAGCCTCCAAAGAAGTGAAAACGAGGAGGCGGGAAGTGATTGGAATAATACTTGAACATGAAAGTAGGACGCATTTGATGACCATGAGCAGAACTCGAGTAAACAGTGAGAAACCAGGTTCGAAACGTGTCTTCATTTTTCTTGATATTTTGATACTTCTAATTCAACTGAATTCTTCATTTTACTAATTCTTCACTGAATTAAGAAGATTATTAAAATATTATTTTCCTAATTATACGTCATATGAAGTATATGTAGTACAAGTTATTCCCGAAAGTTTTGAATCAAAAAACTCTGAAGGAGAAGATATTTCGCATTTTCTTGAAAAGGAGTTAGGTCAGTTGTACAAGCATTATTTTATTATATAAGGATATTCTTTAGAAAAGGCAGGACGACAGATTATTTTCCGTGGTGGACAATGTTACGTAATGAAAATTACCTGGCTCATTCGCACTTAATACGCGACACGCATAGTTTATTTTTGGAAGGCAATGAAACGTCGAACGACTGATTGTTTAGCTGACTGATGCACGTTGCAAAACTGCTGCTGTTGTCTGGTGTTTACTAACGACACATCGATATTGAGAGTTCGTACAGCTGCATACAATGCATGGTATTTAAAAATCCAGACAGTAGTTACCTTTTCGAGGGGAGACTACATAAAAACATCCTGGTCTCGCAGAAATAGTAATCAGTATTCTCTTAGATATTCAAGAAATTCCAAAGACTCATCAGCTGGATCAAAAAATGAAATGACTTTAAGTGAGAAACAAGTTTTGCTTTTGGCTTTTTTGTTTGACTTGACTGGAATCTGTCTCGTATAGCAGAGGAACAATACTTTATGCAAAATAGATTGAGGTACTGATAAACAGACTGCAAAAATTATACTTTTAAATCTGGAATTATATTTGGGAATTTCAGGAACGCCGAGGAATTTCATTATGCACCATACAGCTTCTCAGAAAAACTTACGTCTTCACTTTCAATTGTGCACTTGACTTTTTTGCCCTACGCTTCGATGGAGATGATCAAATAGGCGGATAACACTATTATATAGTTTATTGTAGTCACTTCAGCACCGCGTGTCACAATTTCAAAGTGACTTTTCAATTTCAATCATCTTTTTACAGACTTTTACTTTCATCGATTTTAAATCACATGAAATTATTTACTATCTGTTTGCATTCGTTCGATAATATTAACGTTGTATAAGTGTTTATCTAATACCTGTTGCCAAAGTAAATATTCCTTTTTTAATACTCGACAGACCTTCAATTAGAAATTTTACATAGAAAGTTCCTTGTTTTCAAGAATCTTATCAAAACATGTTGAGGAAAGTGTTCACTCATGCGTTTGACATTTAATTAAAATATAGAAGTTTTCTGAATTAATAACATTGATAAGATCTTCCACTTGAATTCTCATATCATAAATTATAATTGCGCACTTTCGAAACTATTTATAACACAAATGATAATTTGAAATCTAAGGTGATATTATATTAGTACTTCGAAATCTTGATTGGTATAAAATAGAAGTTTAATTTCGCTTGCTTTTGAAAAATTTGAAATAATTTCGAAATGAGAAGTTAGCCACTACTGAATACGTTTGAATTCTTGAAGTCAGGTGTACATTAAAATTGCCAATAATCCTTCATATTAAAATCATTTAAAGCAATGCGTGATTTCATCCAATTTGCATTGTTTTTTTTTTTAATTCACCCGGACAGCAAAGTTAATTGATTTTTCTCGTTTAAGTCCACGTGATAAATTGAATTTAATAAGTGTACCGCTTTTTGTGAAATAAAAACGCTCTTGACCCATGTAGAAGCACATCATTGTTGGATCAAGATAATGTTTCGTAGCCTGACGTCAAGTACAACTATCATGCAGTTGTATTAAATCAGGCACTTATTCCGAAGTTCTTATATTAAATCGCAAAAAATTGACGCTCATCTTCATTTGTTTGATCTGGTGATTCATAAGAAGTACTTGGGTTAATTGAGAGTTTCAATTACTTGTCGTCATAAAAATCCTCCTGAAGTAGACAATCAAGACACTTTTGTAAAGGTCAGATAAAAAGTCACGTGCAATTAATCCGAGCTTTTTCCCTACCTATTCATTATTTTCGAGCTTACGGTAGGAAAAATCTTGCTGAGAATAGTTTGTCTAGTACGAAATAATTAAATATTGCTTGAAAATTATATTAGGAAGTAGTTGGAAGTATTGAAAATTAAGGGATATATTTCATCTGTTATTAAAATTTAGATCAACTTATCTTTTGTTGCAGACAGTTTGAAAGACTTTGCTGCTTTATTGCCGTGATTCTGCCTGCTTCATAAATATGAAACAAGGCGAAATTTATTTTGTCTGGTTTGACCAGAACTTTGCCCGAGACTGATACATTTCGTTGAAATTCTTTTTGTATTTGAATTAAGGCAGGAAATACCATTTTTCAAAAACATTTTGTATCCTATCACAAAAAGTAGGTTGAAATTATATCGAGAATAGATTCTCACAATCTCAAATTCTGAAGTTGAAGCACCATTAAAACGATTTCAACAGATTGGATACAAATTCTAATCTAAAAATTCGATTTCCTCATTTTACTCAACAAATATTAAATTTGGAAT
The DNA here is from genome assembly GCA_900474325.1 of Synergus umbraculus. Lineage (NCBI taxonomy): Eukaryota > Metazoa > Arthropoda > Insecta > Hymenoptera > Cynipidae > Synergus > Synergus umbraculus. Next base: position 4,780 of record UCOK01009012.1, read on the forward strand.
TTTTTCCCTCTTTAGAATTAATCAATTGTTAACTAGAATTATGCGCACAGAGCGAGAAAATATATAATTCAAATATTTTTTACTAAAATGAAAGTATTCAATTTTAAAGTTAGATTTTGAATTCTTCATTTTATGCAAAAAGTATCATAATTAAATATTTTTTCGCTCTGTATGCAGTTTTATATTTGAAAAAATATTAGCGCTACAGAGCGAAATAATATTTATCTATGATTTTCGTTGAGTAAAATGGAGACTGGAATTTTGAGCTTAACACTTGGGTCTAACTCCTGAGGCTAAAATCAAATTATTGAAGATTCTGGTTATTTTTAGTGACAAATTTCTTGTTTTGATTTACTTTTCTATAGTTTAAATCGCAATGTATTCTTTTTCTAGAGGCAAATTGCGTCGTGGTAAACCTGAAGGTCCATTTTCCACGTTAAATCATGGAATCATGGACTTTGGTCATCCTAAGTGTTTTTCTTCTCTTGGCTGCCAGCTGATGAACAGACTATGATGTTGATGAACATCGTCTTTTAATATAGGAGCGCGACCCTAACCGCTCGGTCCAAGAATCTATTCGCATCGACACTACGGCAAGGCAAACCGCCAATTTATTGTCAGTCTGTGCCTGCACGTTCGTCGGCAGGGACCTTCTTGTCCCAAGATATTCAGGATGAGGATCGTGGTTCAAAAAAGAATATTCGCCATGATTCAGTATCATTTCCTATGTTCATCGGACAAGTGTTCTACCTTTAAGAATTTCACTTACCTCGTGAAATTTTCACGAAGGAAGCTACCACCCTCTCCCAGTTAAATCGATTCTCTACTTTTATTTGAAAACATTGCCACAGTTTTTATTTAAAAAAACTCAGAAGTTGAACTTCTCACAACCAGTGCGCGATTTTCAAAACTCGTCTTCTGACTATCATACCAACACTTTTTATATTTGTGCATAACTTTGGGATTATTTAATGATGATTACGTTTAGTAGAAATTTGTGATTTTTGTGAATAAGGTGTCGCTTTTTTTTTGGAACGATTGAGCGATTAAAATACAATCATGATTACTGTGCCGATTACTGCTTCCAGTCCTTATGTGACTGTCACCTCCTACAGCGATGCCAGCGCTCTTAGTAAAAAACCTTCGGTAAGAGTCAAGAGCTTGATAATTTAAAAATTAACAACAAAATTCCACACGAAATTATTTTAATCTGATAATCTATAAGGCTACAAAATTTTAAGCTCTAACTTATGTAATAGCAATGACAGTGTTGATATACAAACCGTATTAAACAGCTGCTATCCAATTGATGTCTTCAAAACAATGGATTAAAAGTTGATTAGAAGTTAATTGAGAGAAGCTTTCTGAATTAAAGGAAAATAACTGAAAGAAGCTTTCTGAATTCAGGGAGAATAATTCCTATTTCTTTATCTAAACGATTCGAATTTAAATCAGAATTTACTTTTTGTTTAACTTTTTTATAATATATAGAGACATCAAACTAGTTTAAATGCAACTCTTGTTATTCTTGATCAAGATTATATTTTTATTTCTTACTAATTTTATTCCGTACCTCGTCTCTAAAACGAAACAGAATTTATTTCTTTTAATAATCATTCTAGAATAATAAATGAGGTACATACCTCAATTATCTCACCCCAAATTCGTGTTTACCTTTATTTCTCCAATAAATACGTAATCAACGTAAGGTAGATAAAAATATGAAGGGCGTTTGGAATAAATTGGACTAAATGATGAAAATTCACCTTAATTTTTATTGATTAATACAATAGCTTAAGGGGTTTATCTCTAATCACGTTTCCTGTTTCGTTAATGTGGATAATGAACGATAAAGCAAAGACTTACGTCGATCTAAATTTAAAATTCTAATCCTTTGCCAGCCCTCATTGAGTGACCGTGTTCGCGATAGCCAACAAAATAAAACAACGAGCCAAACATCAAAATTTTACTGTCCTTGTTTGCATTCTGTTGACATAGAGAAAGTATGAGCTGCTTGTGTGTTTCATTAATCAAACACAAAATCAGCTGATTTTAATATCACAAAGTCAGGAATCCTTAGAAATTATTTAGAATTATTTAAATACTGAGAGGATTTGAAAACACACTACGACAGAAACAATCAATAAAAATAGAGTTTTGTACCAAACTCACCTGACACATTTATGAATTGAAAAAGCATTTCTATATAAATGATAATTTATGGAGGTCCTATTTTGCTTCCTTCTTTATTCAAATACAATAAAAGACTCTGACAAACAACTTTTTACCTTCCTCAGAATGTTTACGAATTATCTGACCCAAAGTCTTCTTTTTTACATTAAGGATTTGCATTCATCTGAGAATTTTTTAATATTTCTACTTGAAAAAGAAAATATATTCTTGCTACTTGTGTTTCAAGAAGTTTATGTAAATTCAAGTTAGAAATGAAAATGTTAATGTTAAAAACTATTCTAATTGATTTTGTCTATACCTTAGATTATTTTTCAAAATATTAAATGATCAGAATTAAAATTTCTAAATATTCATTAAAATTTTGTCTATAAACACTGAGGAATTCATTGAGTCGCATATTTTTCATTTTATCAGTTTTTCTTGAAGATTTGTGTGCACATAAAGGGGCGTTAATGAAATGATTGGTTTCGAGTCTGCAATCAGAACAACATCTGTGTTTCTATTGGCATAAGCCAGACCACTCAATGAACGATTACAAATTTAGATTTCAGTTGAAGATTTTCATACCATTCCATGTTGAGAAAGAAACGACTTTAAATTTATTTTATAATTAGATAAGTCGAATTTTAATATTAATACAAGTTTTTATATTCTAATTTGAAATAACTATTGACTATTGAAATTTATTGACTATTTTTAACGTAGCACAATATATCTACTTTAATAACAATCAAAATTGACCGATAAATTATTATCAGGTCAGCCGTAAATTAAATCGTTGATATTTTATTTATAAATCTATTTCTCTTGTCCTGACTGTCCTTCATTTTATAAAGCATGTCAACAAACATCAATTGTACTAATAGAAGCTTTTTAAAAAAACATTTTTTATCCATTTATAAAGTGATCATATTTGAAATGCTCAAAAACAGGACGCCGACTGATTAAGCGGGGGAGGGGGGGTGTAAATTCAAAAATAACAAAATTTTTTTTAAATTTTCCAAATTTTTTTTCATTTTTTTTTTTTCATAACTCATAAATAAAAAATAGTGGCATGTCCTGAGTTTCGTTTTCTGCTAATTTCTAGTTTTTATAAAAAAAAATTTTGCGGGACAAATGGTCACCTTATCCATTTAAAGACTTTTTTTTACATATATTTTCATTTGCTAATTTTTTTTATTTAATTCAATATGATTAGTAATTACTAATATTGGGAATCGATACATTTTTATTTATTTTACTGAAACTATCTTTTAATCCGGAAATCTGCATCGCTATTTTCTTACTTGCCTCTGCGATGATTATTTCTTAGTTGAAAGAAGATTATTATACGCTATACTATTCGAAGGTCTCTCGTTTTATTTTTATGGTCTTGTTTACGCTGAAAATTTATGAATTTTTAAAAATAAAAAGACTGCGGATAAGAGAAACTAATTTATCTTTCTTCAAAATATGATCTTTTTATAATAGAGAAAGTTAAAACACTAAACAATAATAGACCTTGAAGTAGGTTATTCTTTCCACTATTTGAACAGGATTTTTAAAAAACTTAAGGCCATGTATCAGTTATCCGATCCCTGCCTTACCGGAATTTTTTCCTGCAATACCATTTCTACATTTATTATTATTATTGAGATATCAATTTGTAAGTTTCTCAAATTAAAGAAAAGAAATATACGTTTATCTGGTCCTAAATTTTTCGTAATACAAAACAAAAATTTCATAACTTTTTTTTAATAAATGTAAATATTTAGATAAACGTATTTTAATACTTTTACTTCAATTTTAGAAATTTTCAACTCAATATCTCAATGAATGTAGACATGGCTTTGCAGGAAAAAATGCCAGTAAAGTAGAAATTGTATAACTAATAACATTAAATTGTTAAACTTTGAAAAAATTTTAAATTTAGAAATTATTATTCAATTTAAAAATTAAATATATCCTACTTGTGCTACTCTTTAATAAAAGAATAGCACAAGTAGGATATATTTTTTTAAGCTTCACGATTCCTCAATAATTTTTTAATTAATTATAATTTTATTAGTGTGTATATTAAAATTTGTTATTGACTAAAATTTTTCTCTTAGTCGACAATTGAGTTTCAATGAAGCACGTGCCCTTTAATTTGAAAGTCTAGGTTGCTAAACGTGAAGCATCAAACACGTCGACGGTGGTAGATAATAATAATAAACTCGTCTCATAATTGGATAGAGGAAGCCTCTCGTATCGATCTGATTTCTGTGTCAGCAACACCGTCCGAGAATTTCTGCTACAAAATAAAAAACCATTTATAACATATGTGTGTATGTGTGGCGCGTGGGATGAAGGAAGGTACTTAGCGACCAAATTCACTTTTACGAGAAAAGGGGATTTAAAACTTTATCCGCTCTTGAACTCGCGATGCTCGCTCAAATTTTGAACTTCATTATCTACCTTAATTATAAAACCATAAATTCTGGATTGGTTTAATCAATTCAGATGAGTTTTTTTCTACATAAATAGATCTAATATTTAAAATCGATTTTTTCGTCGGTAAGTATTTTTCTTCATTCCACGTCTCTTGTACACATATTCTATCATAAAAAGAAGTTGCGATTTTATTGAAAATAGATTTTCGCAATCTTGAAATCTGAAGCCACATTCTCTTTTCACGTATTGGATTTTTATTCGCTCCGTATACTTTAAAATCGAGATTAAAGCTGCCAACTGATTTTAAAGAATTTAAAAAGAACTTTTTCAAAATTTAGAAAAGTTTAAAATTAAAAAAAAAATGTTTAAAATACTTTTCTAAATTCTAAAAAGAATGATTTTCGCAACTTAAGAAACAGATTTTAATTAAGAAATGCTTAGGGAAGCAACAGGTTGCTTTCAAAATGTATCAAATTTTCTATAATGTTTTCTACTTTCCAAATATGTACATACATACCTGCCCTTGTACAAAGAAAGCTAATATAACAATGGCGAGAGCTTGTTTTTCCAGAAAGAAAGAAAAAATGAAAGAAAGAAAGAAGATACACGCGACCCAGAAAGAGTCATTTCTCAGATAAAACAACTCTGTCCAATTATAAACCTCACATTAAGTTGAAAAAATGGCTCATTAGCGACCCTCTTCTCGTTTCTTTACTAGGCGACAAGAAAAAGCTATTCCAAAATTCTCCAACTAGAAGATATAGTTCAACAGGCGAGGTAACTCGTTATAAAATAATTACATATGATGTTGATGGGTAAGAGCATTTTTTTCGTGTTTCAGGTTCAGGAGCTCTTCAATGCAATGAAGGAACAATCCTCAACGAAAAATGAGAGAGACAGAGATGTTCCTCAAAGGTCGTACAGCAGTGCTGCGACCTTGACAAGCATAGGTGCTGACATATCACCAAGTTCATCACATTTTTTCGAGGTAATTAATTTATTTCTCCCAAAACTAATAAAAACTCTTAAACTTTAGAATATCTGAAAAAAATGGTTTTCGGCAGAACTCTTCATAATATGTATTCTTGTCTTATATTATAGTTTATTTTTAGAATAGCTAAATAGTTTCACAAAATATGAATTCTTATTTTAGGTACTATATCTGGGGAAAATAAAATTAAATCAAGGAAAATTACCCCATGGCAAATTGCCTCATTCGATAGTATCTCAAACATTTATAGACGACGCCCTCGTTAAATTGCGTGGACGTGGACTAGAGAAATCGAAATCATCTGCAAGTAATCTGCTAGCTCAGTGCCAACAGCTCAAAAATCAAACAAGTACTTCCGATCTTTTGTCCAATGTCAGGAGGGACAGTGTGGTTGGTGAAAAAAAATATCTAAATTAAAGCATAAACAGGGTGGCGACTTGACCAAGATACCAGGAAATGATCGAGAATTTTATTGACCGGTAAAAAACTAGGAAACTACTGAAAATTTAATTAAAATCTATTATTTACTTCTGATCGCAGTCAAATTCAAGTTTTCATTCTTTTAATAATCAGGAATTTGAAACAGTTCGCCGAATCGCCACCCTCATAAAAGAAGCAACACAAAAATAATTTTGCATTTTGTTAAGTTTACTTGAGGCTTCCTCAACAAAATACAAAATTCTTAGAATTAGTCGTAAAGTTAATGCTTTCGGATTTTACAATTTTTATTTCTTATTGTAGGATTCGAACACCAGTGAACTTGGAAGCACAGATAATGTATCAGGTAGTAGTTTATTGTCTCCCACGTCCTCTAGTCCTCTGGGAACCACCAAGGTGTTGGGTGGTTCCGTAGAAACTCTTCCACTGAGAGACAATAATATATCAGAGAGTGATGGGCAGGAAAGTAAACAGGTGCCAAAGAAAAGTAATAGTACCAGTATACAATTACCTGACACGATGAGGAATCGTGCTGCTTCCACTGGAAGTGTTTTGACTGCGAGGAGAGATTCATCTGCCGATGGTAGCGATGAGCATAACCGTACCATGTTATTCCAGGTTAGTTATAAGATTATTACCTAATACTTTATATTTAAAATATGTAAAATCCAGTTCAGAATTCAATTTCAAAGATTTTGGTTAACAATTCCAGGTCGGTCGACAGGATCTACGCCTGATTAGTCCAGATCGTAAGCAAGTCTTACTTCACAAGCAATTAAAAAATGTAGCCACTTGTGTACAAGGAATTGCAAATCCAGAACATTTTGGATTCGTATGCAGAGATCCTGGTGCTGAATGTTTCATCGCCTACGTATTTAAATGTCAATCTGAGTCTGTAGCTGACGATTTAGTCGGAGGTAATCACATACTTTTATTCTATTATCTTTTGAATTTTTAATTATTAGTTGTTCCTTTATATATAATTATAAAAATACATTTTCAGCCATATCTCAAGCATTCATTGCTGGTTACGATGGAAACCGAAAGGAGAGACTCGCAGTTTTCTCTTGCGAACATTGTCCAATGGTTTGGTACAAGAAATTAGTTCAGGAAATTGACGGTACCTATCCTTTTACTATTTTTAAATTATATGTACTATATTACTTTTGAATGAATGTAATAAATCAATTTTTTTCTTATTTTCAGGTCAAAATGAGAGAAAGACACAAAGTATTATATTATCTCGAATGGAGATGTTGTCAGAAGAAGAGCATGAAATTATTGTAACTAAATTCAAAGGTTCTGAAGCTGGAGGTTCTGGTGCTGGTTCGAGTATTCGTGAACAGAATAACTTCTTAATGGCACTACTTCGGGCTCACTGTGAATCAAAGCAGTCTAGACACGTTCACGACACTGCAGAAAACAGGTATACAATTTCATAATTTTTAAATTTATAACGTTTAAAATTACAATTTATCTATGTACCTGTATTTGATATAAATAAACTGGCTTCACGGCATTTTGCGCTGTAGAGTCTGATATTTGTACTCTCCAACTTGTTTTAAAAATTAAAGTTAAAATTGATCTGTTATCCTCTGCTTTCAGGAGTGAATTTCTGAATCAGTATCTTAGTGTCGGTGTAGGAAGTACAATATTTATGAAAGCAAAACGTTCTCTGACGAATAGTTTTGACAATCTGATGAAGAGAAAAGGATCAAAAGACGACTTTTCCCTGGCAGCTCAGATTCGAGAATCGAATCAATTTAACTCATCGATACATAAAGCTGGTAGTCAAAGTCCTGTGAATTTAGGATCACAAACAATCACAGAGGTTTCTCCTGAATCTGATAGACCAAGATCACTTCGAGTCTCTCCAGAGCAACAGCTGACTGTAAATACAAGTCCAAAGAGTCCGATGATGGATATGTAAGCACTCACTCTTTTCAAATATCAGTTTTTAATGTAGTTTATAAGAAAAACTTGTAATAATCACCTGTTTTATTTGCAGCTTCCTAAAAGTAGGAAACTCACCAAAGATGTCTCCAACTGAATCAGATGAAGGTGGTAGGTTACATGCTAGTGGTTCTTGGAGGCAAGCTATTCTTAATCGTGTAGTAACACCTGGAAAAGATAAAGACAATAGGGATAATGACAAATCAGGAATTAATGTTAATAAGAATCAACAGATAAATGTCAGGAAAAGGTCTAAAGAAGAGCTTAGAGAACTGTGGAGGAAAGCCATTAATCAGCAACTGATTCTTATAAGAATGGAAAAAGAAAATGCGAGACTCAAACGTAAGTTTTAATAGATTAATGCCTAAGTATGATGTTTCTAAATAAGTTTGCAATGTTTCGGTAAACTTGATGTTAATTTCAATAATCTCGACCTCTAGTTCATCAAGAAGAAACAACGCTTAAAAGGATTAAACTAGATTACGACGAACTCAGAAGCTGTGCTCGCGAGTTGGTTGAAGTTTGGGATCTTTTAGTCAGTAAAGAGTCGAGGATATCTACGAAATGTGATAATCAGATGCTGTTGCAGGCCATCAAACAAGGTAGGATTTCAATTCAGTACGAAACTCTCTGTTAATAAATTTGTAAATTTTAATTCTCTGAATACTGAATACCGAAAAACTATTTAAATTAACTTAAATAAATCTTTCATTTTAATCAGGCGTGCCAAGAGGAAAACGCGGGGAAGTTTGGCATTTCTTGGCTGAACAATTTTGCTTAAAGCAACCTCCTATAGAAACGCGTGATTTTCCGAATTACAACATGCCATATGAACTTCTTCTAAAACAACTCACGTCCCAGCAACATGCAATATTAATCGACTTGGGACGAACCTTTCCAAATCACCCTTACTTCAGTTCGCCCCTAGGACCTGGTCAGTTAGGACTTTTTAATTTATTAAAAGCCTACTCTCTTCTCGACCACGAAGTCGGATATTGTCAGGGATTGAGTTTCGTCGCAGGTGTACTTCTCCTTCACATGGCAGAAGACCAAGCTTTCTTCCTCTTGCGACATTTGATGTTCAGAAGAGGTTTAAGAAAACTCTACCTTCCCGATATGGCTGCTCTACAGCTACATTTGTATCAACTCTCTAGATTACTTCACGATAGATTGCCTGCTATCTACAATCATTTTGATAAGCATGAAGTCTCACCCACATTATATGCAGCACCTTGGCTTCTCACTTTATTCGCTAGCCAATTTCCTCTAGGTTTCGTTACCAGAGTCTTTGATTTGTTATTTTTGGAGTCTTCAGAAGTGATCTTTAGAGTGGCTTTGGCTTTGCTCGAAGATCATCAGGATCAACTCCTCTGTTGTGACAGTTTTGAGGAGATTATGGAATACCTGAAAGTCAAAGTTCCAGCTGTTGACAAATCAGTGCTAGATCGAGTCATGAAACGAGTTTTCTATCCGGATATGGAAATTGGCAAGCAATTAAACGAGTATAGAGTTGAATACCAAGTTTTGCAAGAGGAAATGCTTTCTGTGAAGCCCCAGATCGAAAATATTGAGAAACTCGAAATGATCAATAAACAACTTACTCAGCAAAATGCAAATATCGCTAACCAACTCGAAATTGCGTTGAACAACCTACAGCGCATCGAAAACACTCGCTCGATTCAACAATCCTCTTTCCATAAACTCGAGTCTCAAAATCGAAGCTTGGAAGTAACGGTTGCAACTTTGGGAGCTTTCATTCAACAACTCGCTGATACTCGTACGGATATTGATATTCCAGGTGATGTAAGGAGAATAGTTGCACAACTGGCAGTCGCTGAAAAAAGACGTAGCAACAGCGTTAGAAATTTTCCCTTGAAGGTTCTTGAAGACAACAACAATAAGTATGGAATGGTGAAGAGCAACTCGACTGGAAAAGAAACACAGAAATTTCTTAAAGGTGGAATGGAAACACCGTATCCTTTAAAATCGGCTTTGAGTCAACCGAATTTGGGAAGTCGATTGGAGAAAATGTCGTCCTTCTTTGCAAATTCCCACAGTCAAATTGAACAGAAAAGAGCAGAAATTGCAGCTCTGAGAAACGAAGGCAGCAGTGATCGCAATAGTTTCAGTAGCAATGATGAAAACGATCCAAAATCTGTAAATATCGATATTCAAATCACCGATACTGTCGATTCGGCTGCTGATAGTAGCAACACAACCAACAATAATATCAAGATTGAATCGATGGCCTTAGAAAAGTCGATTTCTCTACCTTTATCAAACGCTAAAATAAAATTGAAGCCGTCTAAATCTGCCTACGAATTAGGATCAGTCAGAAAAGTGCCAACTACAAGACTCGAAGATACAACGGAGGAATCTCTTTCGAATTTAACTGGAACGATACATCCTTTGGATACTTGCAGTGACGTCAATTTTAAATATGGAGGCACTACGAAACTTAAGTCTATCAAGCCTGTCAGACTCCCTGGTCAGAGCATTCAAAATGACAATTTAAACAAGGACATTCAAAATAAAAATCCGGAAATTCTGAGTAGATAGCAGTTGCTTCTTTTTAAAATATTGAAACGGAATTTGGCGTAATGCAAACACCAGAAACAAGTTTTAACATATGATACGACCTAAATCGTCAATTAACATCTTTGAGTCCAGAATTGTTGTCATCGAAATAGAAAATAATATGAGGAAAATATAGGTACAGTTTTTCATCAGCGCAGACTGACTTTCATTAGATGATTTGACGACCTTACCTACAATTTGAATACGATCAAATTTGGATCGGCTTTTCGCTTTTTATCCTAGAAACAAAATGCGACTTTGATGACGAATGGATAATTAATAATCATATCTTTTAAGTGATAGTCAATAAGTCAATTTCAAAAACGACTCCGATACCGTTACCTTCTCTTGCGATTGCCAAACTTTATAAACTAAGTGTACTAAAAAACTTAGGGGATGAAATAGTCAACGTAAGTTTAAAAAAAAAATAGTAATGCAGTAATGTACTTCCAAAAGTATTACAAATGTGATGTACATCACAAAGTTCACTTCTCATAACTTGTTTAATCAAAATTGATTTTTTTTCTGAAAAAAAAAAAAATTATGACAAGTGGATTTTGTGGCATAGTTGCGTCCCTTAATATGTTTTAGTTCTTTTCCATTGAAAGCGACCCGAATGTTAAATGTTGTTTGTCCGTACTTTTTGCATCGTTCATCAAATGCTAAAGTCACACCCCTGACCTTTGATGAAAAGACTGTCAGAATTTGCGAGTCGATGATGCGATGCTATATATTTTGTAGAATTTAGATTTGTATTTTTTAGGCAGTATGTAGTTGTAAGTCAATTCTTGCGTTTGGAACGATCGCCAAATAAAATGACATCAAAATGTACTTTCGGCAAAACGCAGCAGACAATGTATAGTAGATTATTGCAAAGTGTGTATAGTATAATTTAGCAATTGTGATCTCCGCTGTAAGTCTTCGATCGGTGTATACATGTAATTACTTAAGATGTATGTAAATTAGTCCTGGATTCTGTTTTCTTATTTTAAATGGGGATCCGAATGCGGCGAAAGCAACATCACTTTTTAAATTTATTCAGGCACTTTGGATCCTCATGAACAGTAGAATCCTGTATATTTACTGAAAACGTAAGGTAAAAGGGATGTAAATTTAAAGCCATTCATCTGTTCAAGTAACACGCCGCGCAAACGTAAAAATTAATTTCTTAACGCTTCTCGATTTAAATAAATTTTCGCGCTATTTATAATCCAAATTGTACTTTTAAGAACTGTCTATGAAAATCTCTGATGAAATTTATCGAAAGTGACATTAAATTAATGTTTAAGTTCTAAACTTCTTTTAATAAGACACCAGGGGTTTTCAAAGAAAATATTTGCCCAGTTCCGGTTTGCACAAGAAAAGTAAAAAATTGTTCGTTTCCCTTATACTTTTCGTCCATAAATTTTTTTTTGTATTTAGTAATTTAGTCATCTTGCTTATCTGAAAAAGATAAAAAAAATGAAAAAATCATATTTATTTTTTTTTGTAAAATTATTCTCTGAAAGGGATAAATTAGGTTTTTGAAAATCTTCCGCTTTTTGGAAATGTTTTTTCTGTTCATAATATGTACATTAAAAAAATGTAAAATTTATTAATATATTGTGGAGGAATTCTCGCTAGTAGATGTTAAAAAATAGCTTTTGATTTTAAAAGACTATAAATATTTGTAAACAACAAATTTAGTAATTTTTTTGAAGTTTCATAGATAAACTCAGTGATATTTTTTTTACGATTATTTCAGGTACCAATACTTTTTTGAAATATTTTATAAAAAGTACATTATATTGTAAATTAATCTTCGTTAACCCATTGATATTATGAATATTAAAAAAATGATGGTTTAAAAAATGATGTATCAATTATCAAAATGTCAATCTTGTAGAATGTGAGCAAGATGATAGTGATAGTACGAAGTGCTCTTCTAGTAATTTTTCGTGCTTGAAATTTTTTTTTTATGTTAAATGTTATTGCAGGGCAACTGTTACTTCAAAAATATTAAAGGTAGTGTGGCTAATTATGATAATATAAGTAATAATATGATTATTACCAATGTGAGCCGTACTACTTCAATAAAATATAAAGAACATAATTTGGTGATTTCTTCAGAGTTCCTAAGAATAGATATCCAGAAATTAATTTTTTCAATATGTATATTTCGTATTCAAAAAATATAATAATGAACATTACACATGCTAGCTCGTATCGTACCGTGTAATAAACTATAGTCAAACGGCTAGCGTCTGGAAAAGGCAGATATGAGATCGAAAATACAAAAAGCTGCTCGAATGGTATTCATTACGTACTTTTTCTTTTGAATAGCAAACTTAAAGCCCGGATTGCTTTACATAGGTCATAGAGAATCGCTGTTCTAAATAGTATCGTTGTGTAGTCTCTCTTTTGCGAGTAAGATTACGGACTCGCTGAACAATTTTTTTAGGAAACTTTTCTTAATTACAATGGATTACGAAATTAATGGCACTGTCATGTAGTTCTGTGCAGATTCATTCTCTAACTTTGCTCTCGGATGTATAATGTACACATAGAGTTACGCGAAATATCTAATGAAAACTTTTCAGAGTACAATGCAACGTGAGAGAACGAGTAATCTGATATGAAAATGATAGTGCATCGACTTACTTACTTTTCGAACATATCTGCATTTCTGTAATAAAATTCAAATGCCGCGTGACAATTACAAATTTTTAAACAATATTTTCTTAATTAAAATTTCGTCAGTTTTTTTTAGTTAAATCTGTTTGTCACGAGACGTTAGCTTTTCCCGATTCTCACGTCTTATTCGCATGTGTATATTAATATAATACATAGTCCATTAATTACATAGTTAGATCGAAAGTAATTAGGCAGGCAAGCAGAAGCCCACACGCAATTTTTTGTTTCATAAGCCCCGAAAACCCTTACGATAATGAATTCATAATATCCATAATATTCATTATACAGTGGCAAGAAAAAACAACACTCAAATCGCCTTATGTCTTAATATTTATAATAATTATGTCATCACAGTGATAAACGAAAAATATATGTATATATATTTATATATATATATAGATATATTTACTATGTATAATATATATACACACCTTTTACAGATTAAACTTTAATCACTAGTCGGATATCCATTCCTTCTATTTCTGCTCAGTGGCAATTTGCGTGGCATGCGAAAATAATATATCTATAAACTTGAATCCTTTTTTTACAATGTTAGGGAGAATTCAACTTTAAGATAAAATTACTTTGTTTTGCCATCCTACTTAGAGTTCTAAAATTCTAAAAACTATTTCACTTTAGAAGTAATTTTTCTTTTTAGAACTCTAAAGATTCTACTGATCTTTTTTCTTACAAAGTTTCTATTTGTTCCTCGCAATTTCATTGTTTTTGTTTCACACCCCTTGTGCCTGTTTTCCGGTATTTTAAAGATTGTAGGTAACGATTTTCGTTAGGACAAAGTATTCGGAGTTTCGATTCAAGTACATATCCTGACGGAGACAATACGTTTTACGCTGCTTCAGGTTTAAAATGCTTAAGATTAAATCTATACTTAGCGATAACTTCGTTGCGTTCACTGATACCCGCGTTGTGTTTTAGCTGCGTACAAATTCAAATTCGAAAAGCTTCTTTTCGAAACATTCTTTTACTTCAACGGGCTGTTTCGCAAAAATCATTAAAAATCCTTACCTCATCGTACAAGAGATTTAAATTGACAGCTGCTCTATAAAAATGACGTAACTAGGAAGAGAAAGTGAAATTTGTAACTTCCAATTTTGCAAACTTGACTTTACAAAACTACAAAATTCTGGAAGCTTCACAATCAGTTAATAAGTTAAATATTAGCCTTATTAATAAACATTAGTCTTTAAAGTGAAACAAATAAGTATAAAAAACGGAAGGATATTCGAGATCGAAAATTTTTTTCTTTCAACGCTGAACTCTTCAATGTGCCTCGTAGTTACGCCACTAGTTAACACATTAGGATATCTTTATAACGACCAATAATAAAAACGTTGACAGGATTTCGAGGCTTGATTAACTTTTTCTGCGAATCCCGGAATACAATATATCAATTAAAAAATATCTATTATACAATAAAAAAATGTCCATCAGAGTTGAATTTCAATATATTTCAGTTTCGTAAACAACAGTGTTGAGTGGTACCTTGTAACTTTAACTTCAGTTACTTTTTTATCTTTTTACTTTTATATTTTTTTACTTTTACATTTCTCGTACTCTTTATTTAAACTATAACGAGTGAACTTTCGCAAATGAACTTACCCAACACTGTACAGTAATATTGAATCACATAACATTAGACTATTAAAGTACTGTTAATTTGTTTTTCTAATTTTTTGTTTGGCATTACTTTCATATTCTATGGTTTTGCGATTACAATTTTACATTAAAACCCCTCACGTCAGTATTCACAGAGCTATCGAATGATTTCAAAATAAAAAAGGGATTTAATTTTTTTTTAAATCTGATCTGCTAATGCGCAGCTCCTGCCATTTTTAGACAATGTAAACAATTTCTCTGAAGATTTTACCATTTATAATATGGAAACTGCTAGAGAAGTGTTATCATTTTGAAATTATGAAGATTTTATGGATCATTCATAGCTCCGTTTCGAACGTAAAGCGCTAAATGAGGATTCAGATAAAAATTTGAATCGTATATTGTGTAACAAGGATATAAAGTCGGTCTTTTAACACAAGGCGAAAAAGACCAAATTCCTCCACATTGCACTTGTTTCTTTATATAACAAATGGTATGTTTACAAGTCTTCACGAAAAAAATGTCATAAGAATGAGAATGCGGTAAAGGTAGGATTGTTACTAACTGACCAAAAACCAGTGAACAACATATAGCCTAAGTTCTAAGCTGAAAAAGTTTTAGAAAAGTTTTTCTTGTGTTACATAAAAAACGTTTTTAAAACATGTATTTGATGGATTGATTTGTTTCATGTTTCAATTACATACTTTCTGGATTCCCATTTGATAAGTACAGTGGAATTCGGAGAATTCTCCAGACCAGTTGATCCATGGCATGATTTTTATAATATAAAGTTGGCGGTAGAGAGATTTAGGATGCGGCTTATCCAAGAACCTCTTGAATAAATAAATTCCTTTCGCACTCACAGACCTATCACGATTAGTATAATAGCATGGACAGCGTAAAGTTTCACTCTCTCTCTCTCTTTCTCTGTCTTTCTCTCTTTCTTTCTTTCTTTCTCTCTTTCTTTCTTTCTTTCTCTCTTACAAACAGTCTTATATCGTACAATATTTAAATTATTATTTACAGACGTGTGCAACTAGCTAAAGAACAATAAAAATCATCGTCATTACGCGCAGTCGACTTACTTAGTTCGATCATTAAACTTACAAAAAGTTTTCGTCCGATCTCTCGTATGTCATTCGACTGACTGAAATCTTAGTTACTTATACCCTGATCGTATTTACAGCTTCATCGAGATTAAATAAACACTCATATTTAAATATTTATAATGTATTTATATATTTATTTATATATTTATATATATATCTTTAGAAGTGGTCGCATTCAAAGACCATTGTCTTGCATTTCCTTGAGTTCATAATTCACTCCGAAAGACATAAGAAACAATAAATTAATAAATAAATAAAACTAAAGAGTATTTTTCAGTTAAATAGTATTTAAAAAATGTTCGTCAATAATTTTTGAAAAATTTAAAAAGTATTTTATTTTTGAACGAAACGATTCGACAACGGTCTGGGAACGTTAGTTAATAGTTACCGGCTCATTAATAGACTTGCACGAATTGATTTACCTCGTGCGAACTAAAATTGTACAACTTTGAACATAGGATCAAGTTTTAGTTTTTCTTTTTTGAATCAGTCGATGTTGGATGATATACTTATCGTCGTTATTGTATAAATACTATCGATCTGCCAACCCGATAGTAATAAAGTTCTACTATCCTTTAATAAATTTGTGAGTAGAGAATGCTCGAAATGGTTCACACATATCATCTTGATAACAATCGACACATCACAGCAGCGCCCGTGAACAACGCGAACGATATTCTTGAAAGAGACGAAGACGACGCTGAACTGGAGGCTGCCTTTGTCAAATCTTCACAGACACCTATAACATTAAAGTAAAAAATAAATTAGAAAATTGATGATAAGGACCAATGTTTCTTTAAGAAAGAAAACAAAACTGGGAAATGAAAGTAGAAATATTGTTTTCATCATTTTTTGACATGACATTAAATTTTTTAATTCTTGTTTAATTTCTACATAAGTGTAGCAAAGGCCA
Source organism: Synergus umbraculus (assembly GCA_900474325.1). NCBI lineage: Eukaryota > Metazoa > Arthropoda > Insecta > Hymenoptera > Cynipidae > Synergus > Synergus umbraculus. Next base: position 21,656 of record UCOK01009012.1, read on the forward strand.
AACCAATCGGTCCATGCTTTCAAAAGTTATCCTACTCAAAAACCTTTTTTCGGGGTCAGGAAATCTCAAAACGCGAGGATTTGATGAAAACGCAGCAATTTTCAATAAAATTACCTTGACTTGTCAATTTGTAGGTCCATTGATCATCGATCTCTCTTTGACAAGAATGTGTGGGCCTCGAAAGTCGCAATTCCTGTTCTGACGAATCCAGTCTGCTATTTCTTCTGCCTAACTTATCAGAAGGATCGCCGAGTCGCATAGAGAAACATAACGTTTGTTTCTCAACGTTTGACTTATTTGTAGAGACTATCGTATACCAAGTTCCGTTTTCTTCCCAACTACCTTGGCAGGAATATTGTGTAACTAAAAATAAACAAATATTTGATGAAATCGCATTTAATTTAAATTCAAAATAAAAGAGAAATTTTGAATACAAAATAGAATAACTTACTAGTATCACCACGTTTGCAAGTCTTGGCTAAGATGAGTTCATTCTGATCAATGGAACTACAACCAATTTGAACTTCAGTGTTTTTACATTCTTCCTCCTCTTCATTATCTCGACGAATTCTAGTTGATCTTTCACGTCGCTTATTTCGCCTTGGCATACTCGATAAAGCTTGAGAAGGTAGCATATCTAATACTGAATATCTTCCTGGATGAGGACATCTTTTTTTGTGAAGCGATGAGGCTGTAGAGAATTTTTTGTGATTAGTTATTTATTAGTATTACACGTATACATTTTAAAATAATATTTGTATTTAGAATCTCAGACTTTTTCTCTCAATAAAAAATAATTGTTTACTCTTCAACACTGAAGAATAAGAACAGTGAAATATTTATACACAATATTTGAGAAATGAAACTTACTTATCAGAGTTGTATACGGCATATTAGAAGAATCCGACGGATTGCAGGCTTCATTTGGCATGACTGCCTTTTGTTCTGCAAAAAATTAAAAATTCTCATTTAATTTAATTCATTAAGAAAATTCAGTTCCGAAATTTTATTTTAAAAAATTGTCATGTACTCACTAGATTGTTGAATTTCTATAATATGTGGATCTCTTCGGTGAAAAATCATGCAGACATACCCGATATCACTGTAAAGTAAATAAATAAAAATATAATTTTGATGCTATATTTTATTACAGGAATTTAATTTTGTCAAATATGATATTTACCAGCCACTGGTTACATGAGCCACCAATTTGACTTTTGGTCCCTTATCTGTTTTCAACTCCGGTTCACTTTCTTCTAGATTATGACATACGATTTTTTCTTCGTGAAAGGTCGTCGCATTTTCGTCTTGGAAGGTAACTTTTAAAGTAGAATTCCCTACAAGGAAGTGATAATTCCTAGAACCATCCAAAGTGTGCCAGTCATGGTGTTTAATTACCCAAGAAGGATATTTACACCTCAGATGCTCTTTCTCTTCTGCAAAAAGAAGGTTTTAAAATAAATCTCAAATATTTGAATAATATTTCAATTTTAATTTTAATTTCAATTTAATTCAATATTTCAAAGTAATCTTTCCATACTTTTGAGAGTTTTACTAAAATTTTTACGTGCTCACGACCGTATTGTATTAGAGCATTGATATTCGCCGATTTGCATATGACATTCTTCCCCGATCATTAAGAGTCAGGTTTGAAGTATGGAAAATATACATAATTCAAAAGCATAAAAGCTCGATGCCTACCCTTCACGAGTTTTATGGCTCGCGACCCTTCCGAAACAGAACTCAAGCCATTGCAGGTTGCATCTCCGGACTGAGCCAGTTGAAATTCACTTCTTCCTTGTTCCTTCCTTTTTTCATACAAGAAACACCTGCACAAAAAAAATAATAAATTGATTAAAATTACAACTTGCGGTTGCAGTTTTAACAAATGTAAACTGATCGCAAAGATATAGAACTTTTCTAGAAAGCGATTTTCTAAAGCCGATTTTCTATTATCAGAACGATTTTTTTTTTTTGACAATAAAGGTTCAACTGGTGATTACAGAAAATAGAAAATAGAGACATAAAATTAAAACTCGGTGCAACGTATGACAGGAGGCATTATATGAAATTGGAACACATTGCTCCTTTATACGTAATCATAGATTTTACTACCAATAAAAAATGCTCCGCGCAAGCAGCCACAAAAAAGTGGAATGTTTTCATAAATTTCTTCCCCTATTTGCATTTACGTGTCACTTTGTGAAGTATTGCTATAATGCCTCCAGCATTTTGCTGTTTATTTTTGATGGATACAAAATACTCTAACTTTTAACTTAAGGGTGTTGGAGCCACATTCTAATCTAAAAATTCGATTTCTTCATTTTACTCAACAAATATTAAATTTGGAATTTTTCCCCTCTGTAGAATTAATCAATTTTTAACTAGAATGATGCGTACAGAGCGAGGAAATATCTAATTCAAATATTTTTTAAGTAAAATGAAAATATTCAATTTTGAAGTTAGATTTTTAATTCTTCGTTTTATGCAAAACGTGTCGAAATTAAATATCTTTTCGCTCTGTATGCAGTCTTATATTTGAAAAAAGATTAGTGATATAGAGCGAAAAAATATTTATATATAATTTTCGTTGAGTGAAATGGAGAATTGGATTTTGAGCTTAACACTTGGGTCCAACGCCCTTTTTTTCTTGAAATATTTTGTGTTTGATAAAATATATTGAAAGTCTTTGTAATTAAAAAAAAAACAGGTTTAAAATTAAGTTGACGAAATTCAATCGTTTTAAATAGAATTCTTAAACCATTTTTTTACAACTTTATTTGAAATTAGCGAAAACTTTCTATTTTCTGAGAGGACTACTCTCGCTCTCTTTTAAACTTTAAGTAGTTTGGGTCTGACGTAATGAATTGATTTATTCGTCAATTAGTGGTTACATAGGGGAGGCAATTCGACAAATTGGTCTCTTTTCCAATTAGTTTTATTGGTCGTAATTCTCGAAGGCGACATACCTTGTATCAATACTTTTTAATTACAAAGACTTGAACACTTTTTGCTAGTTACATCGAATCAAAGGTCATTCGCAGCTGGAAGTAAAAAAGTAAAGTTTCAAGCACACAATTACCTGTATGCTTCTTCGTTTCCTATAACAGTAGTTCTGCTGCTGCTGGGCTTCAAAGTTCCAACCAAGTACAAGTTACGTCCGTCTTTCCAAGTGGCCAGGCACTGGAGCTCCTCGTCTGTAAAAGATGAATGATACAGATAAGATGCAATGTATAAACTTTAATCTTCAGTTCAATTTAACTTACACCTAAGAAAAGATGTTGAACTTTCCAAAGTGCACTAGACTAATACAAGAATATATTGCTTACTTAAACACGAAACTACTGTGACCTAGGAAATTGTGTTGAGAAAAGTTTGAATGTTGACATTTCCATTAATTTCATTTACACAGGATCATTGTAAGATCAGAGTAAGATAGTTAAGAAATTTTGTGAATATCAGTTAATTATTTTTTAAATTTTAGTGGCTACTAAAATAAATTAAAATATAACATTAAAATATAACAGTACAAATTATTTCGAACATTAAATTTAAAATATCTTGAAATTTTTTTAAATTCTTTGAAATTCGTAAAAACCACTTAAAATACCTTAAACTTCTTTAAATATCTTACTTAAACTTTCTTAAAATCCTTCAGTCTTTTTAAATTCCTGGAAATATTCGAACATATAATTTTCAGTAGCAATATTGTTAAATGGAATATGTACTCTACAATTCAGACGTAGTTTATAAAATATTCAGAACTTCAGAAGACCTCCATAGGTTTTTAAAAGGTTTTTAAAAAAAAATTATGAATTTTTAAATTCGTTTGAAGAAATCTTTTGATCTCCAGAGTTTACCAATGATATACATATTCTCCTTTCACTCACCCCGAAGAGCTTTAAAAATCCTTCATAGGATATTACAATACTTTACAATCTCAGTAATTCAAGAAATTCAAAGATGCTTAAAGCTTTCTTACAAGATTCTGACATTTTTATTAAATATTTCAAAGTCTGCAAGATTTAAAAAAATTCTAAGAGCGCTAAAAATTGTAAACTTGCAAGAGAATTAAAATCTTTTTAAGGAAATTAAAAAGTTCTTTACAATCTCAAGGAGTTAAGAACTTTCTAACTCAGATCAGAAGCATTAATCTAAATTTAAATTCTCTCTGTTCTTAATTTAATATTACAATCCTTTATACCCAGCTTTCAAATTTCTCTATTTTATCACATATGTTACCTCAGAAGTGTTCTTATTTTATCAAAAGACTATAGAAACAAATATGTAAAATTAGATTTCTTTATGTAATTACGTGGAACAGGAAAAATAGAATATTAAGCAAAGACCACTTAGATCTGAGGATTAAGGTGCTTGACATCTCCGAGTGGGTCAAATGGCTAATATGTAAAGAGCCCTAGACTGGCTAGAAAAGGGACACTGTATAAGACAAAAAAAATCCTGTCAGTGGTTAACGAGGCGTAAAAGCACGATAATTGAATTACGTTAATAATCCTTTTAGTGGTTTCGATCCATACGAGACTTCTCTTTGTGCCGCTGTTTTATTAAGCTGCTGTCTCTACACGCGGAGGAAGCCCTTGAGTTTCGTGTCAATTATAATTTGCCCCTTGAAATGCAAATTAAACAATTCAAAAAGCACTCTAGAGGCTTTTTAAATAAGGTCAAGTGACAACTTTTTTCTCAAATTTTCATCAGAATTCCGAAAATAAAGTTCCTAGATGAATGTGAAAATATCGCACGTGGAATAATTAAAATCTATCTGCTCAAATGTTGGATTTCAATTTGGAAGATAAAGCTTCAAGAAAAAATTGAATTATATTGTTAAGTTGAGAAGTTTTTTCTGGACTCTTGAAATCCTCTGCTTGAAATTCCTTGCAATTCTGTGCAATCTTTTTAAATCCTTTGACATCACTTAAAAACTCTTGAAATCTTTTGAAACTGAGAATCGTTTAATTAAATCATTTTTAAACTATTTTGAATTGTTATAACTACAGAGACTACTCTATGAGGAAGCAAAGTAATCAAATTATTCGAGTTTTACCATTATAAGTACACCTCGAGAAAAATACAAATTGCACAGATGAAAGGCATAGAGTTCGCAGAGATAAAAATAAAAACACGCGAAGGTAAAATTAAATTTTTGCGAATCCATGAATAAGACCACGTTTGCTTTTTCTTCGGACTCAAGTTGCTGTTTGACCGAAAGTAAGAATTTCGTATGCAAACAAATTCTAGTGATCTCGAGAATATCCTCACCTGGGATTCGTGTTCAAAACCATGAGGCTAGCTTTCTTGCTCAAATCCAAGCTTTCTACCAATCCCATTGCGGATACTAGAAAAGGGTCGTGTTATGATTGCGAAAAAGCCTCATGGTTACCAACACGTGTTCTCTTCAGAGACCGAAGCTGAGATTATCAGAGCCTTTGAGAAAAAAAAGGAATTTTTCGATCTCTCTCGTACACCCAAAGATAACAAAAATTATTTATTGATGAGTTTTCCAAGACGCAGTTCTTTCAACTCACAAACAGAATAAATTTTCATATTTTCTTTCAGAATATTTCCCTTTAGAGAGCGTTTGTCAATATGTTCTTTGAGAAAGAAGTACAGCTTCTCGTCTTCACATTTTATATTATGAATTAATTAAAAATATTTTATTTCAACTTGAAGGGCGAGGATCGATCAAATTCTTCAACTTTTCCCTGATTTATGAAAATTGATATAGCAGAAGTTAATTAGTATCATTATCACAAATTAACGTTAGGCAATTAAATCATGAATCTTTTCACCCATTCGCATTATAGAGATCGTAAAGATATTTTAGATTGCAAAGTGAGTTAAAAATGTAGATTACTGATTATGAGAAAATAATGCTCCTGTTGGGATCTTTGAATAATTGAGAGCAATTAAAGTTGTTTCGTAACTGTAATAAGTTAGCGAAATGTGGGTCTCTAATTAAGGTTGACCTTCTTAAATGATTGCTGTAAAAGAGTAAATGAGTTTTAATGATTAAAATGTGTTTAATAAAGCTAGTAAAAAAAATATTATATTATGATTATGATAAGTGTTGAAATAATTGATAACTTACTATTGCTCTCGGTGCCACTGACGTCGGGACAGGCTTGGTACTTGAGAAGTAATTTGCTTTCGTCTGTACAGCTCTCAGCTTGGTTTTCTGGTACCTTACATTCTCCATGTCCCCGATTGTAAGAAAAGGTGAACGGTCCTTGAAATGGACAAGGTATGGGTTTGGCATTCAATCGGAACATAGAAAAGAGACTCTCGTCCGATAGAACCACCGTGCACATTTCATCGATAGATTTCAGCTGCGGATTACACCAGCCAACTGAAAAACACAATAAAACACTAAATTAGTTACAATTATTTTAATATTCAGTAAAAATAATATTGAAATTTTTCAAGTATAATATAATTAAATAATTATAATTTTAAATCTTTTGAAATTTAAAATCATTTCACAACCTTTAAAATTCGTAAAAATTTCTCAAATTTACGAGAACCCTAGAAATCTCTTAAAATTCATTGAAATTTCTTGAAATTCATGAAAACATCTTCAAATACGATAAAATCCCTTCAAATTTGTTAATATTTCATGAAAACCCTTAAATTTTCACTAATTGTTTTAAAATGCCTTAAAATCGTTTCAAATCCTTGAAATTCCTCAAAAAACTTCAAAATCTTCTAATATAATTTAAAATCTCTTGAAATATTTCAAAATTCCACGAGGAAATTTAATATTTCTTAAAATTCATCAAAATCTCTTAAAATTATTGGAGATTTATTGAAATCCCTTAAAATTCGCTGAAATCTTTTGAAATTCCTATAAACATCTTTAAATTTCTTAAAATTTCACTAATAAAATTGAAAATCCTATAAAATGGCAAAAATTCTTTAAAATTACAGTAAATGCTTTACAATTTCACAAAATCTTATACAAAAAATATAAGAATCTCGAGAAATCCTTTAAAATTCACTAAAATGTATTAAAATCTCTAAAAAAAATAATACTTTAAAATCTTGTAAAATACGTAAAGATCTCTTAAAATTCATGAAAACCTCTTGAAATTCCATCAAATTAAAAAAATTTTGTATAAAACATCAAAATCTTTTGAGATTCTTTAAAATTTTAATAAAATCCCTTAAAATCACTTTTAAAAATTCAAAATTTCTTAAAATTCTTAGATTTTAAAATCCTTCATAATTCGACGAGAATATTTGTAATTCTTTAAAATTTCTTCAAACTCTTCCAAATTTCTTAAAATCCTTTATAATTCCATGACAAGCTTTGAAATCCTTTGAAATACGCGAAACTCTCTGAAAATTTTGAAAAATTGTACAAAATCTTTCAAAAATCATGAAATCCTTTAAAATTCCACTAAATCTTTTAAATATTATACAGATTTGTTGTAATCCCTTTAACTTCCTAGAAACCTCTTAAAATCTTTTAATATTATTTAAAATCTCTTGAAATCATTAGAAAAGTCAAAAAATCCCAAAAAATGCCTGGAAACTCTTATAATCCTTGAAAATCCTTGGAAATTTTCTAAAATCTGTTAAAAAATAACATAGCATAAATGTCAATTTCTACAAAATCAAGATCTACTAGGCACCTAATTAGTTTATCACGACGAATAAAAATTAAAAAGATGACATTTTAAAAAATTTTGTCTTATAATTAGGACCTGATTAGCCCCAATTATAAATTAGGGTCTATAATAGCCCTGGTCTTGAACTTTAAGAAAATAGTTTCCATAATAGCACCTGAATAGCTCCCTAACTTGCAGTGAGGTCAATTGGGGCAATTTCTACCCGGCAAGGGGGAAAATGATCCATGTGATACTATAATACGCCATAAAAGCATAAAATAAACACAAATTTCAACTATCTCGCGTGAATATTGTATTATTAATTATATTCCGTTACTGTCACACACCTGAGAAGAAAATATAGTTCGATTCTGCTTTTACCTATCAAAGAGTCTATACTCTATGGCCTTTAGCGCGTGCGGAACGTGCCTTAATTCTCAAGGGGCTGTAAAGCTCGTGCGGTCCTTTGATAATTTATGCATTTCAGCATAATCTCTCTGTATATGAAAGGAACACGCCAGCAAGCAACCTCGAGGCAGCTCGAGATGGAAGGGCTCCGCCCTTCTTCACTCTTGACTAAGAGATGAGCGTGGCATTACGGGTGCAAAAGGGGCTGAAAGCTGGATTCGGGGTGAAAAAGGGCCTCGACTGCGGAAAATTTTCCAAATCACTGAATAATCACAGATTTTCATGCTTTCGAATCAGAGCGGAATAAAGTTTACTTTTCTCTTTTAATCTACCTCCACTACTCTATTAGAGACTCATATATTCGACGATGTTATGATTTACGATGATCTGTGGCTTACTTACATTCGCAAATTCAAAAAAAAAAATGTACAAATTCAACTGATCTCGTCTTTAATATTATTTTTACGTGAAACGAATCTGCAAATGGTCAAAATTCATGTATCATGGATGCTGAAAATCGCTGAAATGCATTTTATGCATATAATACAGCATCAGCGATACGAGATCACGCACGTGAGATCTCGCGAAATAAATGGATGGAGACTATAAGGTTCATGAAATATCGTTCTCAAAAAAATGTCGTTATAATTCTGGTGAAATATACGCCTTACTATTTTTTCTGGGTATTTTAATCAGAATTGCTAGTTGAAACCAATAGAATCACAAGAGACAAGTAATTGAAAAATATTTTTAAGTTGACTAAGTAAAATACTTTAATTTGAGGTTTTTATAAGCTATTGTATAATGTACTAGATTCAAAGCATGTGGTAATTACCATAAAAGAAAATTTACTTTCGCTGAATTTACATTATCAATAATAAATATTTTTCACTAGAGCTTGATAATCTATCTCGATCTGCATGAAACATGCTCTTTAGAAAATGAATTACACCACTTGTCAGACTTCAAAAGCAGTAATTAGTCAATATCATAAAGTATACAAATAATAATTATTCACATCACAATTATTTAAGATGTTCATTTGATTTTCTACTCAAATAATTAATTACCTAAATAGCAACTTAGTTATACTATTTTTGTACTGATCTCACTTTGTCTCAAGAGATATTAAAAAAAAAAGTGTGAAAAATCGCAGCACCTTAATTGCGATATGCTTGTAATCATCGAAGTGAAAAAAGGACTCCCCCATTCGTAATAAAAGCTCCATTCCGATCATCCCATTGCGAGATATCTCCTCCTGAAGTGTCTGCTAAAGTACTAACCTGCTCTGGTATTTCAAGAGGCGATATCTCGCCGTAATTGGATGTTGAGAACGACACTCTCGTTTAGGTCGCCGGTTCCATCTAGAATTTCTTCTCAGGTTCCGGCGGAAAAAACGTCTTTCATGATTTTTATCATTTCAAATAAATAAAAAAAAAATAAATACATATCCTTCAAAGATAATGTAATAAAAAAGATTCGGTTCATCGGTACAAATTTCAAACAAAAATAACTCAAATTCTAAAATAATTTCGCCGCAATTCGAATTCTAACTAAACTCAATTCGTGTTCTAACTTTCGAATTTGATGAGGCAAAAATTGGCTAAAATATAATAAACACTGTTCAAGATTCCATAAGACAGGGTTCAAAAATTAGTTACTATTATTTTAACATTCAGTAAAAATACTATTGATATTTTTCAAGTACAATATCACTTTAAATCTTTTGAAATTTAAAATCACTTCATAACAATTAAAATTAGTCAAAATCTCTCAAATTTACGACAACCCTTGAAATCTCTTAAAATTCATTGAAATTTCTTGAAATTCTTAGAAATATATTAAAATTCGACCAAATCGCTTCAAATTTGTTAATATTTCATGAAAACTCTTAAATTTTCAGTAATTGTTTTGAAATTCCTCTAAATAATTTCAAATCCTTTAAATTCTTAAAAAAACTTCAAAATATTTCGAAATTAATTTAAAATCTCTTGAAATATTTCAAAATTCCGTCAAAATGTCTTAAAATTATTCGAGAATTATTGAAATCCTTTACAATTTCAAATAAATAAAAAAAATACATATCCTTCAAAGATGATGTAATAAAAAATATTTGGTTCTTGTTCGGTCCAAATTTCAAAGAAAAATAACTCAAATCCTAAAATAATTTCGCCGCAATTCGAATTCTAACTAAATTCAATTCATGTTCTAACTTCCGAATTTGATGAGACAAAAATTGGCTAAAATATCAAACATTGTTCAAGATTCCGTGAGACAGGGTTCAAAAATTTAATTAAATTTCGACTAAGAGCAATCTCCAATTTCAGCAGGTTCTTTTTACACGAAATGAGTTGTAAAATTACAAACATTTCCAGTAGAACCGCTTCACTTGCTTTTGTAGCGAAATCTCATTTAGCCATCCATTGTGCACGTGAAGATTCTGAGATCTTGCACTGAGATGAAACTCACTGTACATTCAAATTGGGGAATCAGTGCCATCGAGGTAGCGCCCTAGTTCCTGCTAATTGCGAGCACTTTTCTCGCTTATTGAATTTTCCCCACGTCACCAGGCTTCATGAGTCGAATGTATACTTTGTATATCTATTTCTACGTACGCTTCGTGCTCCTCTTAACATCGTATAATATGAGCACGGTATTTAAGATTATCTCCTAGTTAGCGATTGTACCTCCATTTAATTTAGGTACTTGAGGATCTCAGAAGACTATTTAGGTCGTATTATAAATTCTAAATCTACATCTAAACGTTTTCTTAGAATCAAGATCTCAATTCAATTTTGTTATAAAATTACAAAAGTAAATAATAGATAATAATTTTCAGTCAATAGGGGGGTCCAAAAATGCATTATTAAAAAATGACAAAATGTATAAAAATTGGGAATTGAAGATGAAAAATGAGAATTTCAAGTTTTTAGTGTTGATGGGAGTCTGCGTGTTCGAAATGTAGAAAACAACTCGGTGTCTACAGTAGTATTCTGAGGTTTTATCCTTCCATCGACTATCTACCTAGTGTATGTGTTCCGTTGATCGTTCGAAGCTTACATGAAACGACTCCGCCCTAGCAAAATGCTTCAGGGGTCGTCGTCCAGCTACTAGGATGTACCGCTGAACCCGTATCTGTTTTTTTTTGCAATGCAACCAGAACGCCTTCAAGAATTGCTGCTGGCAACTCTATCCAGCGATGGGTTAAAGTACCGTATAAACCCAATTCAAACACAAAAAAAACATCGGGAAAATCACACGTATCAACTGTTGAGAATCTTCATTTTTCTTTTTATTTGCATTGTTTTCAAAAATAGTATTGTAGATATCAGCTCTCTAAATCTGAATTAATGAAAAGTAGGTCACTAATTTACTTTAGTGAAAATTTTCACTAATTATTAGTTGTATTTCACTATTTCAATTAGTAAGTTTTCAACTTTTCACTAAAGTTTTAGTCAAAAAAGACTAACAATTAGTAGAATTTTTCACTAAAGTAAATTAGTGACCTATTTTTCACTAATTCAGATTTAGAGAGAGGGTGGCCACGAGGTTCAATTTTTTCATTTCCCTGACATTCTTTGACTTTTTTCTGATTTCACTGACTTTCAAACAAATTTCCCTGACAGAAAAGTATTAAAAATGTAAACAAATTTTCAGTAAAAATACTATTGAAATTTTTCAAAAATTTCATATAATATGTCACTTTCAATCTTTTGAAATTTAAAATCAAATTCACAACATTTAAAATTTGTATAAGTAAATCTCTCAAAACGACAATCTTGCAAATCTTTTAAAATTCATTGAAATTTCTTAAACTCCTAAAAACATCTTAAAATTCGAAAAAATCCCTTCAAATTTGTTAATATTTCATAAAAACTTTTAAATTTTCACTAATTGTTTTAAAATTCCTCAAAATAATTTCAAATCTTTTAAATTCCTCAAAAATATTTTAAAATTACTAAAAATCTCTTAAAATTTTCTATAATTCTTCAAAATTCCACAAAATCTTTTTAAAATCCCTTGAAATATTTCTAATTTCTATGCGAAACTTTAATATTTCTTAAAATTCGTCAAAATCTCTTAAAATTATTCAAAACTTATTGACATCCCTTAAAATTCGCTGAAATCTTTTCCAATTTCAAAAAATCTTATACAAAACACAAAAATCTTGCGAAATCCTTTAAAATTAATTACAATTCCACGAAAAATTTAAATATCTCTGAAAATACGTAAAGATCTCTTAAAATTATTGAAAACCTGTTGAAATTCTATAAAACTCTACAAAATCTTTTATAAATCATAAAAATCTCGCAAGATTCTTTAAAATTTCAATCAAATCCCTTACAATCACTTTTAAAAAATCAAAATTTATTAAAATTCTTACTAGCTTTTTAAAATCCTTTAAAATTCCACAAGTAACTTTAAAATTCCTTAATTTCCCTAAACTTTCTAAAAAATCTCTTAAAATTTCATTATGTCCTTTAAAATCCCGTTAAATCTTTTAAATATTATACGAATCTCTTTTAATCCCTTTGAATTCCTAGAAACCTTATAAAAACATTTAAACTTATTGAAAATCTCTTAAAATCATTAAAAACTGAAATAATCTCAAAGAATGCCCGAAAATTCTTAATAATCCTTCGAAAACCTTGAAAAGTTTCTAAAATCTGTTAATCAAACTATAAAATCTATATATGCAATACGAGAAAAATAACAGTTAGCATAAATGTCAATTTCTATTTTCTTTGATCTTTCTCTGTAGAAAACTATTCTCTTTATTCCTGGTTTATGTCCCTAAACCTGGAATTACAACATCTCCTAATTGAAACGGGGGCTATATCATAATTTTGTGCTTATTTTGTGCTAATTTATGCTGAAAATTTTAAACGTTGTGCTCCGTAATTTTTCGAAAAAATGCATGGTAATGCCAGCCTCAGGTTAAGCTAGAACTCCGGTATCAGTAACTTCCAAATTATTGTTCATATGAAATTCTTCCTTGCACCAGAATTAAGTGCTCATTAAGTGCTCTCGATCTAGCCTAGGCCGGATATTCTATCAATTATATATTTTTTTTTAAACGGGATTTTTCCATTTCCCATACATTTTCTACTTTTAAAGTATTACTCAAAAGCAATTCTTCTTTGCACAGGAATTAAGTGCTCATTTAGTGCTCACGATCTAGCCTAGGCCGGAAATTCTAACTCTTTTATTTTTTTATTTAAACGGAATTTTCCCATTTCCCATACATTTTCTACTTTTAAATTATTATTCAAAAACAATTCTTCTTTGCACAGGAATTAAGTGCTCATTTAGTGCTCTAGATCTAGACTGTTTCGGAAATTCCAACCCTTTTATTTATTCTTTTAAAAAAGTTAGAATTTCCGAAATAGGCTAGATCGAGAGGCTCTAAATGAGCACTTAATTCCTCTGCAACGAAAAATTGTTTTTGAGTAATACTTTAAAAATAGAAAATGTATGGGAAGTGGAAAAATCCCATTAAAAAAAAAATAAAAGAGTTAGAACTTCCGGCCTAGGCTAGATCGTGAGCACTAAATGAGCACTTAATTACTGTGCAAAGAAGAATTATTTTTGAATAATACTTTAAAAGTAAAAAATGTATGGGAAATGGAAAAATCCCATTTAAAAAAAAAAATAAAAGAGTTAGAATTTCCGAAATAGTCTAGATCGTGAGCACTAAATGAGCACTTAATTTCTGTGTAAAGAAGAATTGTTTTTGAGTAATGCTTTAAAAGTAGAAAATGTATGGGAAATTGAAAAATCCCATTTAAAAAAAATAAAATTGATAGAATATCCGGCCTAGGCTAGATCGAGAGCACTTAATGAGCACTTAATTCTGGTGCAAGGAAGAATTTCATATGAATAATAATTTGGAAGTTACTGATACCGGAGTTCTAGGCATTACCATGCATTTTTTCGAAAAATTACGGAGCACAAAATAAAAAATTTTCAGCATAAATTAGCACAAAATAAGCACAAAATTATGATTTAGCCCCCGTTTCATCAATTAGGTGATATTGTAATTCCAGGTTTAGGGACATTCCTGGTTTAAATCGACCAACTATTGTACTATAATCAAGTCAATAATAAAAGCTCTAATAGAAGACCTGTATATTAAATCGAAAATAAACAAGCACATAAAACTGTCCTCTGCTTTTTTAAGTATTTTTTGTGTATCTTTTTCCAGAGACTCTTTGATCCGATTCCTTGCTTCTGCAACCATGTCTGAGTCCTTCTTAAAAGGAGTCGAGCAAACAAGGAAATGAACAAGAAAATTGGCGTTTCCGAGGATCCAGACTGAAGTCTTGAAGTAAATCGCGTAAAGTAAATCCTTCACTGGGTATAAAAAGCAAGGTCCTTATTTTAATTACATGATATTCAAAGGTATGAACTTGATCGGGGTCAAAAGACAGACTATAATTTCGAGCTTAATTAAGCTTGTTTAATTACATCATAGAGATAAGAGATTAATGAACTACAAGAAGTAGAATTCACAATCATGTGCATATATCAAATATTTATATTTTATTAAGTGAGAGAAACTACTAGAAGCTCCTTTTGCAAAGATATTTTAATATTTACAAATACTAATCTGAATTGTATAAGAATAAATGATATACCAACGAATAAATGATTTATGGGATGATTACGTACGATTATCATCATTATATGAGAATTATACATTCATATTTTTATTTAATTAGTTCGTCCCTATAGAGATACACTTTGGTGTGTCCCTTTATATATAATATTTCAAAGAAACTTTAGTATATGGATTAAAATCCTTTGAGCTGGCTGGACAAAATTTGAAGTTTTAGCTTCAGAGAATATGTTTAATAATGCCGTGTTGCAGACATGCAAGCATAAACGCAATTATCCTATAATGGCGGTCCTACCTTTGGTCGTCTTCATCTCCAGTGCGGAGATTACGACGCCATGAAACCTCCATGGATTTCAACATAGATACACTTGCAACATCAAGAACGCGCGAGCCGCGAATTATTACTGTGCGCATGACTCTCAGTGTATTATGGATGCGTTATATGCAGGGTGTTTCCTGAAAATTGACATTCATAGTGTTCAATCGATGGAAATTCATAAAATAACTCCATGCTTTCCAGGATTTTACAGCCTGTAAAGAAGCAGGTGTAGGAATTTACAACTCTCGTAGAAGAAACATGGTATTAAACATTTGAAAAATATTATGCAATATACAGTGAACGAGCAGAAATTTTCTCCTGGCGTTGCGCAGGATTATGAGAGATTTTAAGAGATTTTCAAGTAACATTAAGGAATTTTGAGAAATCTCAAGAGAGTTTTGTGAACTTTAAGGGATTTTTAAAATATTTTAAAACAGTGTAAGGATTTAGAAGGGATTTCACAAGATTTAAGGAATTTCAAGGGGTTTTTAAAAGAGAGTTGAAGACAATTTATGTGATTTTAAGAGCTTTTAAGAAATTTATAGAAGAATTTCATGGGATTTTAAGTACGGAAGGGATTTCAAAGTCATAGGTCAAGAGATTTTAAGGTTTTATGATATTTTAAGAGATATTATGGAATTACAAAGGATTACAAATAATTTGAAAACCAATTTAATAATTTCAAGACCAATTTATAAATGTTTTCGTATTTTTGAATCAAGACCAGATTCTACAATCTGAATATTCTGAAATACTAAAACATTTGGCAACCCGCTATATTGGGTCATCTTGTCTAGTTGGTCTAGTTCCGTTTACATATGGGACAGTTCACTCATTTCAATTTGAGCTCGAGTAATACTGATATTCGGATGCATGTTGTATGGTCTTTATAAGCTAAAAATATATAATTAAAATACTCTCTCAAATAACTTATTATATTATATCACACTAAATCCCAGAATGTCAATTTCTGATCCAAAGATGAATTAAAACATTCTACAATGGAAAAACAATTAAAATCTATTTAGGAATATTTTGAGTGTAGTTGTAGTTTTGCAATTTTTTAATTATTTTTCTGTTGTACAACGCTCTGATCCACTTTTGAATCAAAATTTAACACCAAAACCAACAGTAAGAGAAAAGATTTCAAAGCAACGAATTTTGGATACATTAACTGTTAGACATCCAAACCAGCTAAAATATTTAAAAATATTGCAACAGGGTAGCCACAAGATTCAATTGTTTAATTTCCCTGACTTTTCTCTGACTTTCAGATAAATTCGCCTGACAGAAAAGTATTAAAAATGTAAACAAATTTTGAGTAAAAATACTATTGAAATTTTTCGAAAATTTTGTATAATATCAGTTTAAATCTTTTGAAATTTAAAATCAAATTCACAACATTTAAAATTTGTATAAGTAAATCTCTCAAAACGACAATCTTGCAAATCTTTTAAAATTCATTAAAATTTCTTGAAATTCCTAGAAATACCTTAAAATTCGAAAAAATCCTTTCAAATTTGCTAATATTTCAATGAAAACGCTTAAATTTTCACTAATTGTTTGAAAATGTTTCAAAATCATTTCTAAAAAAATCTTTTCTCAAAAAAATTCAAAATCTTTTTAAATTAATTTTAAATTTCTTGAAATATTTCAAAATTCCACGAGGAACTTTAATATTTCTTAATATTTGTCAAAATTTCTTTTGAAATTCCTAAAAGCGTCTTTAAATTCCTTAAAATTTCACAAATAATACTGAAAATCCTATAAAATGTCATAAATTCTTTAAAATTACAGGAAATGCTTTACAATTTCACAAAATCTTATATAAAACATAACAATCTCGCAAAATCCTTTAAAATTCAACAAGAAACTTTAAAATTTCCTAAAGTATATTAACATCTCTAAATAAAAATTCTTGGAAACAAAAACCTCACAAAATCCTTTAGAAATCAAAAATAATTTCTTTAAATTTTTACAAGCTTATTAAAATTCTTTACAAATCCACGAAAAATGTTTAAATTTCTTAAAATCCGTGAAGAGCTTTTCGAAGTCTTGAAAACCTTTTGAAATTCCATGAAATTCTACAAAATCTTTTATAAATTATAAAAATTTTGTGAGATTTTTTAAAATTTCCATCAAATTCCTTAAAATCACTTTAAACAAGTCAAAATTTCTTCAAATTCTTAGAAGCCTTTTAAAATCCTTCAAAATTCCATTAGAATATTTGTAATTTCTTAAAGTTTTTTCAAACCCTTTCGAGTTTCTTAAAATCCTTTATAATTCCATGAAAAAATTTTAAATGTTTATAATATCTAAAAATCTTAAAATTCTGTAAAATTCTACAAAATCTTTTAAAAATCATAAAAATCTCGTAAAATCCTTTAAAATTCTACTGAATCTTTTAAATATTATACAAATCTTTTTTAACCCCTTTAAATTCCTAGAAACCTCTTAAAATCTTTTGAAACTATTGAAAATCTCTTGAAATCATTAGAAATCTAAAAAGTTTGAAAGAATACCTCGAAATTCTTTATAATCGTTAGCATAAATGTCAATTTCTATTTTCCCTGATAACTACTCGCATTTCCCTGACATTTCCCTGAATTCCCTGAAATGTGGCCACTCTATTCAAAGATATATCCAATCCTCATAATACGTAGATATAATTTTGTTATTCTGGAAATGTAAAATTTTGGAAAATGACGAAAAGCCGTAAGGATATAATACTACGAAAAATGATATATAATTGGTGTATGTCACGTGCCTCAGAGGTGATTGTTTCGAAAAAAAGAGAGTTCTCTACCTAAGGAAAGATAACAATACATGATGGTTGGAAAGTTAAATACAGTAATTGAACCTCACCGATGTGAATGTACAGTGTTCATATAGAGACGGATATTGTCGGACAAACTCTGAAACCAATTTTTCCAAACGAGCCTGATAAAATCCGACCATAACTCGACCTCTTCTATAGCCCTCTTTCTCATCACTTCTGAGATCCATCGCAACCCCTGATGCGATATGTCGGAAGCATGCTAGATCAGAAATATCATTTTCTAGTTGAGTGCACTCCACGCACGTTTTACACTTCAAGAAACTAGACTATTGGTACTCACATATATATATATATAGCAAACTTTCAGAAAAACTTTTTATGATTACCTCTCGGGGATAATTTATATTTCATAACTATCGATGAGTTTTTTCAATTTTATCATCAAATTATTTAAAAAGGAATTAAAATTTAGGAGAGGTACCAGCTTTCCAAACGTTTCACAGTTAAAATAAAGAGCTTGAATGGTTTGACTTTTTTGGATTCGTTTATATCACAGTTTTTTTAATTTCTACAGGAAACTTTATTCAAATAGAGAAAGGATTAATTCAGAAAAGTGTCTCTTTCTTCTCCGTCCGTGTTTTGATGCAGTTTCAGATTATTTTTAAAAGCCACTCTTGCGAGTTCTTTGTTCAAGGTGCGCTGTTGAGTGCAGTTATTCACGACTGAAGAAGGAAAAGCAACTTTCGAGTTAAAAGTACTTGTATGATGCTCTGAAACTTATTCACTTTGAAATCTGTTCTTCTTAGACTTAAAAAAAATTAATTTTGTTTTGAAGTCTTTTGAGAAAGTAAAATTGCCGAGAGAAATATTTCATTATTCAGGAAAGATTTAACCTTTTATCATATTTTAAATAATATTTCTTGTTTAAAATATAAAAATACTAAATTATGGGAGAATTAAAATATTTCAAGTTAATGAATTTTACCTAACAAAGGCTTCTACACAATTTGTATCTAACATAATTGGAAGTTTGATAGTTCCCTTCTGCAATTCCTAAAACAATCAATGCATCCGAATCAAACCAGGATTAAACAAAACTAATTAAGTTACAATCGAATTGGAATGCTTTTGGAATATTTCGCATTCCTTTACAGGGTAGAACATTATAATTAGATTCAAACACAGGGGCTTTACTACGTATTTTTACAATTTTCCAATAGAGTTAGAATTCCCCGATGAGAGGCTGCGATTAAAAAACGCAAATTTGCTCGTAACCAAACGCTGTGATAGAAGCGAGCAGAATGCAATTAAGGTGTAAAATTCAAAAAAAAAAATTAAAAATTTTCATTTAAACGTAAAAACCCCTTCAAAATTAACGTGCTTGGAAGTCTTGAAACTTTTCTAAATGAAATTTCTTTAAAATTCCCTTAAAACTTAACAACTCTGATCTTGATTACAAACCACACAGGCTTGCGAATAAAAATTTTAAGCCAATATTGCAAAAATCTGTTTTAGTTATAATCGCAATCTGTTTTTTATGACAGGATTATAAAGACTTTTCGGAATTGAATCATTTTGAAGTATAAAATAACTTCACGACACTTAAAATTTGTAAAAATCTTTCATATTTACAAGAATCTTGGAAATCTCTTAAGATTAATTGAAATTTCTTAAATTCATAGAAACATCTTAAAATTCGACAAAATCCCTTCAAATTTGTTAATATTCATTTTCGTATAATATCACTTTAAATCTTTTGAAATTTAAAATCACGTCAAAACACTTAAAATGCGTAAAAATCTCTCAAATTTACGACAATCTTGGAAATCTTTTAAAATTCATCAAAGTTTCTCGAAATTCTTATAAACATCTTTAAATTTTCATTAATTGTTTTAAAATGCCTCAAAATCATTTCAAACCTTTTCAATTCCTCAAAAAACTTCAAAATATTTTTAAATTCCTAAAAATTTTTAGAAATATTTCAAAATTCCACGCGAAACTTAAATATTTCTTAAAATGTGTCAAAATCTCTTAAAATAATTGGAAACTAAATGAAATCCCTTAAAATTCGCTGAAATCTTTTGAAATTCCTACAATCATCTTTAAATTCCTTAGCATTTCACTATAATATTTAAAATCCTATAAAATGTCATAAATTTTTTGAAAAATCTGTTAAAATTCCATGAAATCCTTTACAATTTCACAAAATTTTATACAAAACAAAAATTCTCGCGAAATGTTTTAAAATTGAATAAGGAACTTTAAAAGTCCCTAAAATCTACACAGAAAAAACTAGAGGTTCCACGATGTTGCAGCTCCATTGAAAAAGTAGTTCCTTTAGAATCTGTCAAAATCGGGGTGTTAATCAGAAGTAAAGAACTATTAAAAGTGGTTCCTTTGATGACATGAAGTTATCTGTAAAGGCTCTTTCACTTGTTTTTGTTTTGTGCTCATCTATCAAGTAATGTGGTTATTTTGGATGACATAATTTGGTTCCTTTGGACCCATTTTCGAAAGTGAGTGAATTTCACACCGTAGGAGTTCTGGTTTGTTGCATCTCCATTGGAATCCAAAAGTGGATTCTATTTAAGACTCTTGTTTTTACTGTGTATTAAAATCACTAAAGAAAAGTTCTTGGAAACAAAAACCTCACAAAGTCCATTAGAAATCAAAAATAATTTTTAATATTTTTTTGAATTCCACGAGGAATATTGAAATTCCTTAAAATCATTTTAAAATTATCAAAATTTCTTTAAATTTTTAAAAGCTTTTTAAAATCCATAAACTTGTACAAAATTTTTTATAAATCATAACAATTTTGTGAAGTCCTTTAAAATTCCACGAAGAACATTGAAATTCCTTAAAATTACTTTAAAATAGTCAAAATTTCTCTAAATTTATTCTGACAAACCTTTTAAAATCCTTTTAAATTCCACGAGAATATTTAAAATCAATTCAAATCTTTTAATTCTTTCAAGTTTCTTAAAATCCTTTATAACTCCATGAAAAATTTTGAAATCCTTTAAAATACGTAAAAATATCTTAAAATTTTGTAAAATTCCAAAACATCTTTTAAAAATCATAAAAATCTCATGAAATTCTTTCAAATTCCACGACGATCATTAAAATCCCTTAAAATATGCTTTAAAAAATCACAATTTATTAATATTCTTACAAGCTTTTTAAAATCCTCTAAAATTCCAAAAGGATCTTTAAAATTCCACTGAATCTTTTAAATCTTTTAAAATTATTGAAAATCTCTCGAAATCAATAGAAAATCCATCGAATCTCAAAGAATGCCTGGAAAGCCGAGCCAGGAAGCGTCAATTCAGTCTATCCTAGAATATTTTCCGCCAGATTGGATATTAAGGTAGGCTCAGTTTATTAAAATCCTTGTTACACTCAATTTTTGCAGCTTTTCCGCAACCAGAATTGGAAGCTAAGTACCTACTGGTGCATTATGCAAGCCAGCGATTCTGACGGGCAAACAAGGTCACGACTTGAGGATAACACGACCTGGATTTAGGTGCATATAGAATATGTGTATATGTAACATAATGGGGGAAGGGAAACCCCATTTCTTTCAATAATCCACTAAAACGTTATTTCGCGAATCGCCATATGGCACGTTGTGTTACCGAATGCCCTGCAGGATGTGGTCCAATACAATGGATGTCAGTTTTAGTTACGTCATGCCCGTCAGGCTCGAAATCAACGGGCGAGAGAGATGGGCCACTGCTATATACGTTTCGCTATTGCTGTGCTGGGTGTGCCTAACAATAGCCATTGTCATAGTTAAGGGCTATTTGGAAAAGCCAGGAATTCGTGATAGATACCGTAAAATCCCACCACGATTATGCCCAGAGCAACACCGATCCGAATCAAGATTTCCTGCGATAAAATACCGAAAAATGTTCCTTTGTTTCGCTGAAAGAGTTTTTAGTGCGAATAAGCTTTACAGGGCAGCTTGCCAAAAATTCTAAATACCGATTATTCATGAAACTTAAAATGGTTGAAATATTTCCGTCAAATAAAAGTTGATGCCCAATGGATTTCACGAAATTTCAGATGTATATTCCTGATAATCTCAGATTTTATAGAACATGGCAAATAAAATGCGAAACTTCCATCTCTCTGTGCTTTGATCCTTTAAATACACGTATTTACCTTTTTTTCAAAATATATGTCAAAATGTCAGATTGTCTGTTTTGAATGGATCACGAAGAATGAAATAGGGAAATTGAGGATAATGACATTGAAGCCAATATTTTTTTATCGTTATTTTCGTGATTCACCTGAGACTAATCAATCCATCAACTTGCGTTTGGAAAATCTTCCCCCTGCCTTTCAAAATAGCACTTGCAGTGTTCTGTTATTTGACAGGATCTCCCCAAATCTACTCGACGCCCTAAAGCCTATAATTTCGCTCAATTAGGGGAAACCAGAACCAGTCGTCATGTGTATAGTTTGTGCTATTCGGTTGTGTCGCCAAACCGCGTAAATCTCGATATCCATCTACTATACGTCTATGAAAACTCACGCCTCTATTGATAATCCATTAGAGTACATATACTTACAATGTATTTGTTGACGTTTTAGAGAAGCACACAATCAAACACCGACACATTTGAGTAAGCCATTATCGATAGTTTTTATTTCCTGGCGACATATGGTCAGGCGTCATAACCCTGCATTAAAATAGGGGAAAAAGTCGTTTGGAAAGTTTAGAGCTTCCTTCTTCCTGTGGCGAGAGGACGACTATATGCTTCATTTAACAATCACTTTAATAGGCAACTTACTTTTTTCCATGAGCATTAAATTAATGCTCTCTCCATAAAAAAACAAGAAGAGGAACAAAAAGTAAAATATGTCGCTGATGTCATGACTATATTCTGATAATTAGTCATTTTTGAGATATATAATTGTAGTTACTAAAGAAAATCGATTTAAACTTACCCTCTCGATATTGAATGACGTTGCTATGCTGGGCGTTGATAATCATACATCGATAGCAGTTCTCGGCACTAAAATTATACGAAATAGATTGAATTAAATTCATGAAAATATGTATATTATATTTATATTATATTATATACATTATATTATATTTTATATTATTTATATTGTGTATATATGGGGATTTCCTGGCATTTTATCAAAAAAAATTTCCAAAACCAATGCGACAGAAAAATGACACTTTCTGTGGAAATCTGATATTTTTTTCCTATATATTTTTTTGTTTTAATTAGTTTCTCGTATTTGCACAACTTTTGCTAGTGGAAAAAATAATTGAGAATTTTTTATTCTTGAAATATAAAATCTTGTAATTTTTTATCTAATTTCAGGAATTTTCATGCGAGTTTTGTAAAGATCCTTCAAACGACTTTATTATCCTTCAAAATTTGGCGAAATTCCTTGAAATTTCATAAATACACTTGATATTACTTAAAATTTCTTAAAATTCCTTAAAATTACTCAAAATACAAAAGAGTCTCATTATATCTCTTAACATTTCTGAAAATCCACTGAAATTTTGTAAAATCTACTGGATCCATTCAAAGTCTTTAAAATTACTTAATATCCCATAAAACATCGTTAAATCCCTTAGAATTACTTAAAATTCCATAAAATATTGACAAACCTCTTAAAGTTATTTAAAATCCTATCAAATTTCATGAAATCACTTAAAATTTCCATAATATCTTAAAATTCCTTTAGCATCCTTCAAAATCTGGTAAAATTCCTTGAAATTAATTAAAATTACTCAAAATTACATGAAACATTAAATTCTTTAAAATGCTTGAAAACCCAATATAATTTCACCAAATGCTTAAAAATTTCTGGAAATGAATGTTCTTCAAATTATTTAATATCTCATAAAATATCTTATAGTTGACTAAAATTACTTAAAATCTCCCAAAATATCAAGTCCCTTAAAATTACTTAAAATCCCATGAAATCCCTTGAAATTCCAGAAAATTCAATGAAACCTCGTAAATCCCTCAAAATTTCTAAAGTCGTTAAAATAACTTAATATCCTATGAAATATTGTAAAATCTCTGAAAATTACTTAAAATTCCATGCAATTTCGTAAAATTCTTTAAAGTTCCATAAAATTACTCGAAATACCGTAATATCACTTAATATTTCTAAAATCTCAATATATTTCGCAAAGCCCTTTTAAATTCTTTAACACTTTTTAAGATTCCGTGAAATCTCATTAAATCTTTTAAAATACCTTAAAATTCAATGAAATTTCGTAAAATTTCGAGTCTAAAAGTTTCTCATTTTACTTAAAATTCCACAAAATATATATACTTTATAATCCTTTAAAATCTCATAATTTTTCCCAAAAAAATGTGAGATTGAGAAAATTATGGGATTTCAAAAGTGTGCAAAATAATTCAGAGATTTTAATTTTTTAAATATACAAATTTGTAATTCTTAGTCTAATTTTTAGGAATCTCAATAAATTTGTACAATCTTTTTATATTTCCTTAAAATTATTCAAAGTCCCATTAAATCCTTTTAAAATCCTCAAAATCTAAAAATCTAGTGAAATTTTGTGAAATTCCTTCAAATACCTCAAAAGTTTTTAAAATCACTTAAAATTACACAAAATATCGTTAAATCCTTAAAAAAAAAACTCCCGGTCAAATAAAATTCCCGGTTTCCCGGTCTGCTAGACACCCTGATTAAATACAAAAAGCCTCCCTGAATGAAAAACAAGATATTTTTTATAAGATCATCAAACCACAGTTCAATCCAATGTTTCAGTATCTATTAATTAAAAAGAAATCTACTAGAGACCATAATCAAGAATTCTGTATGTGAATTTTTGATCGCCGTGTCTGCATTTATGGCATCGAATTACTCAATTCTAATCCCTCGAAATGGAATAATTCTCGCTAATGGCAACTACAGTTCGTATTGGAAAATTTTGATCAATTTTGAAAGGCACAGCAGAAGCATTAAGAGAGATCATAGGTTTGAATAAACCCGAATTTGATAATTTAATAGGAAAGAGCTCGTTCTCTCTAGAATTTAATCGAATTCGTGTTTCGCTGAGGATCTCCTCGTGAAATCCGTTTCAGTGATTAACTTTATATTTACTATTTGATTGTGCCAAGAGAATATCATCATATTCAAAAAAACAATGGAAAAATAAAAAATATACTCACTGATCGTGAACTATGTATTTATCATTTCTGTCCTTGTGTCTCTGGATGCATGTCCTTCCACCTAAAACGGTCGTATTAACTATGACAGGTGTCTCCCTGCCATACTGGAACCATTTCCCTTGCCAGGTTGCTGGAAACTCGCATGTTCCTGAAATACAAAATTTTCAATGATTATTAGTTCCTTGCTCGACGTTCATTAAGTAGATTGCAATCAATTTTAGATGACAGACAGAAAGAATATGTCATACTCTTATATTACAATATGAATTAATAATAAGTTACTAATGAAATGGTGTCAATTCGTTTACTAATTCACTTTAGTAAGAATTTTGCTTACTAATTGATTACCTTTATTATTTATTGATTCATTTATATACTAAATGCAAAGTGATTGCAATAATCTAAATATATATAATATTGTTCATGAAGAAATTTAACTTGTGCGCATACAAATGCGAATAATTTAACTTTCTTTGACAATTTTAAAGAGACTGTCAACTTTAAGCTGAAGTCTGTTTCAGTCATTGCGTCATTGCTAAATGGGTTGCTCGATTCTTTTAGTATTTTATATAGATCTAACGCCTTAACTGAGTACAGTTAATACTACAATGCGGGCTACTTTAACGATCCGATTGAACGTTTCACAAAGGTCGTCAAAGAGCTTATTCAGAAGCTTGACGGATAAAAGGGTTTTCTTACTCTTTACCTCGATACGTGATATTGAATTTTATGTTGGTCTTTTTCTAATTTATCGACTATTAAATGATAAGTCGAGTCAAGAGTCGAGTTAAATATTTGCTCGTTAAATGATTTTCCAGTCAGAGATCATAAAGAGAACGCTTTTTTACGTAATTTAGGTGTTCCGATTTTCTAAACAAAACATGAGTTGAAAATTGCGTTTCTGCTTATCAGTTCCTGAAAAATTAATTTATTATTATTATCTTTTTTCAGTACACACATAATGGGTACTGAAATTACCATATTAAATATATTTTCTAAAGAACATGTTTTTTTTCAGTTAAAAAGTCCTCGACTCTAAATGAAATCAATTAATCACATTAAATTCCAGAAATTTTTCAATAAAAATCGATCAATACCGTCAATTTCCAAAGCTCTCAATTAAAAGTCATCCGGCAATCGCTTTCTGCACATCGGTTAGAACTGAACTCTCAAAACTACTTATTAACCCCTGGTCCCAGAAATTTAACAGCATTCAAACTAGGACACTTTCAACTCTCGGAACTTTTCAAATTTCTCCGTTTGAAAAGTTGAAAGCAGTGCGAGGGGTTTCACGGTAAACTAGTTACGCCTCTTGGTATTTACGCAAAAGCTTCGCCACTCCGCACCTCAATTCCAGCACGGAAGCTTTTTCCTAGAAAAGGGAAATTGTACATTTTTCCATACCCTCGCGGCGAAATTTCAACGCGCACCGCGATACGCATCGCGGACTTTCAGTTATATATAAATATATATATACACAATATGTATATATACAATATATGTATCAACGATATATGTATGGAGAGGAATATTTATCGAAAAATAATTCGCCTTCTCAAGCATCACATCGCATTGCATCGTGCGGATCGTTTACTGCTCACTGTCGGGCTTTGAAGCGCCATTTTCTGTTTATATTTTATAAACATATTTACTTGTACCAATAGCAGCATGATGATCGTATAGTCGTTCGCGAATAAACCCGAGGCCATTATTGTCATCATGTGGGTGTATATACTTGCAAATGTACAATGTACATGTACATCCATCCGATATATGTATCCGATATGTGGCTCCGTTTATTCGCGCACGGTGTTGTCAATAACGTATCACGCGGCAGCATGTGCTCCCACACACATTAATTTACTACTACATAGAAATATTGTACACGCACATGCGCATTTTGGCAGGTACGGGAATATGGCCCCAAGGCAGTGGCGAACAGGTCACAGGACGCTGTTTCCCACGAAGGACCGGCAGCCTCGGGGCTGTCTATGGGGGTTGGGGTTGGGGTATATTCCACCGTACATGCTTGGTATGTGTGGTTCCTATATAGCCTTGTCTTCCAATTAACGCCATTGTGCATGCCATGTATATATACACAAGTTATACATATGTACAAATAGGATATGGACACTCGTACATACATACAGCAATAGGAATACATGCACATTGAACATTCTATAACAATATCTATACACATATGCATATACACATTGGATACATATGTTTATACATATATATAGACACATATATATATATTGTATGGGGAATTTCATGTGTACAATGTGTAAATGTGTGTGTAATACTAGGGTGAACCGAAAAAGGGGTAGTATGAGGTCAAATGTTGCGGAGGCATAAAAATTTTAGCACTCGCCATTGATATTCATTCCCCACTGCGGAAACGACATTTAGTCTTTTTGCTGGCGAACAAACTCGAATCGCGCCTGCTATCAACCCACGGAAACAGAGTCTAGGGATTGTTGAATTCAATTCGCTACGCGCGTGTCGAAATCGCTTGTCACAAAGCTGGCGTGAAAGATAAAGGGAACCGATTCGGAAATGGAACAGTTTTGAGGGAAAGAGGGGTTGATACTTGAGTTGCTCCATTGTTAGAGAATTCTACATTTAACATTATAAAAATTGGAGGATTTACAAATTTGAATCATTATTATACAGAATTCAGAATGAAAAAATGCTTCAAAATGTCATAAAAGAAGAAATTCATGTCAGAATTGATGCAAATTATGAAAGTTTAAAAAGGTTTTTAAAGTTTTAAAAAGATGTTAGAAAATTCTTTAAGAACTCTAAGAAATTAAATTGATTTTCAGAGGCGTTCAAACTACAAAGAGAATTTAATAGATTTGTGGGGAAATTAAAATAGTCGAGATTTTAAAAAGACAGGGATTTTCAGATTCGTAGCAGTTATACTTAGAAATTTTATACTGTTACCCCATCTGAAAGCTTATTTAATTCTTTTTAAAATAAAAATCGCTATTCGATACCGAATGTCTTTCTCCTGAAAAGACTGCGAAGAAAATTGCAAGAATAGATTGAAGAATCTTGGATGGAAACTCAGCCACTTTAGCTGGGAATCAAAGATACGTATGATGTTCTTTTTTCGTAAGAATGTTTGTGAATCTGTCTGGAAAATTTTCGATTAATATTTTCACCATTCGCCGATTCATATTCAGCACAAATCGTTTCAGTTCATCGACTTGTTCGCGAACAAATCAATAAGTCCTCCGAGTCAAATGCTTAATATTATTTGAACAACCTGAGGATAACGAAGTCAAGACACGACAGTTATGAATCGATTTGAACCTCCTGAAAAATGTCAGAAGAAAACTGTTGAGGGAAAATCCGAGGTGACTAGGGGGAGGGTCTTCCATTTCGCTGCGAAACTCAAACGCTTATATTTGATCGAGGTATTTGAAACTGCTGACACGTAAAATGGTCGGAAGGAGAAAAGTTTCTCTCAGTTTAGGAACTGTTGCCCGCTTTGACTTAAAATCGGCGTGTCCTGATTCACTTTTTCGGCGACACGTGCTCCTAAGTGGCTACTTCCTGCAAATTCTGATCGAGCGGATGTCTTCCCCTTTCTAGTTCGCACGATGTTCAGAAAAGTCATCCTGAATCAGGAAACCAGAACACGCAAAACCGCAACTACCTTCATTTTCTGAGAGGGTGCGTTCGAACCAATTAAATTTGACGTTAGAAGATTTTTGACAGGTGCGATGACAGCTTTTATTACGAAATAACGAGTCATTGTCTGCCTTTACGACACGGAGCTTTTCGCTTTAAAAAAAAGAGAGCTTTTTGAAATTTAAAAAGTGCATAAGTTAGAAAATATTTAAAAAGGTACAAAAGTCAGGAAAATGTTTAGCAGTGTTTTCCAATAAAATAAATACGTTTATATTGAAAAGAATAGGAGTCTGGAAGCTGTTTGAATGCATCGAAGAGATTTAAAGTGATCATCGATCTGTTTTTTAATTAAAATGTCTCCTATCTTTGGAATGATCAGCAGTTGTCCAAGGCATTTAGCATTACAGGAAATGAAAGAGCGACTTGACGTTATTAAATTACAAGTCCCAAAGGCGATAAATTTCTTCGATAAAGAATCACAGTCTCGTTCTCTTTGGAGTTTGGATGGATTTAGTGTGCATTTATTGGCCCTGCGAACAAAGGGTGATTCAGGGGCGGAAGGCATTGGAATGACCGGCAGGCATCTGCTTTGGACATTCAGCGTAATTGCATTTGCAAACACTAACGGCCAGCCGCAGTGTTACGCACATTCGAGGACTCTCGAAAGCAATGTCCAGTGGATGCAGATCAACCGCGCACGGAAACGTTTTATTTGTTAACGATCCGTGAATCCGTTTTGACTTCCATGTCCCGGAATTACCGCAAAATCTTCAGCATTCTATGCCATTTACTACCCACTAAACTGACATAGCCGTGAAGCAATGAAAATTTACGAAACGAGAACATAATCAATCTTTCAATGTTATATTCTCATTTATTCCTCAATTATACAACAGGTTTAATACTTTGCTTCATAACACATTTTTACATTGTAAATATCTCCATTTCATTAAAAATATTTTCATTTGTTTAGAGAGTCAATTATTAGCGGCATTATTAATGACCTGAAGCTCGTTCAAATTTAAAACTTCATACAATGAATGCAGTGAATCAAGAATGGATTAAAGCATAATTAATAATGAGAAAGCAATAAATATATATGAGTATATTACTGACTTTTAGGAGAAAAGTAACAATATTAATTCAATACGGCGAGATAATTGAATTCGTTGTATAGAATTATTTGTAATGTTTTGAAAACGTATGCATAATTACATTTCCCCCTTGTCAGCTGCATAGCAAATAGCCCGAGGGGAAATGATGTTATAAAATTTGATATGAAATCGCCCAATGTGAATATCGAATTTCGTTTCTAAATCAAGGGTCAAATATCCGCGAAATATGATGCAATTACATCAACCTGAATGGAAAGCTTACAAAAAGCAATGAAAACATGTTTGGATATGGAACAACATTCATTCTAAAATGTAATTATCAAAAAAATGCAATGTATGAAGTTTGAAATTCAAAATTTCCGGAAAAATTCACCCTTTTTTTTTTTTTAGACATTTCGGTGAAATGAAAGAATTTGAATTGCTATCCTAGATATGGATTATAAAAGCGACAGCTTCTGAAAAACTGCTATCCTTTTGTCGGGTTTTTCAGTTTTGTGACGAGAATAAAAATTAATTCAAAACTTTTTCATAAAGTCTCAATACAAAGGAATAAATTTGAGTTGAATATAAGAGCGAATCGATTTTGAAGCGCAACGATAACTTTGTATCTCCATTCTCATGCACCTTTTGTCAGCACTATGCATTTCGTGCACTCCATCGAGATTTAGTTTCGTGACGATGAAAACTGCAAAGCGAACGGTCCACACTTCCAGCGAAATAAGGGGATGAAGTGGTGGGGATATGGGGTTTTGGGGTGAGACACTTCCTACAATTCAACCCCTTCCTCCCACTCAGTTGTGTGTATCTCACGCGCGGGCGCTAAGCGTAATGTATTCACCCTTTGAACCCAACGCGGGTTGGTTGTATATCTACAAGAGAATGGTCATTTGTTGGGTATGCGTATCATCCTCCTATCTCCAGAGCAAGCACACACGTACCTGTGAAAACGGCGCGAGGGCTCCAATAGTAGTAAATTTAATGTCGCAGAAAATTATACGCAGCGAACGGCGAGACATTATTTCCCGTCGCGACGCGACGGGCGTCAACGCGCTGAGATCATTTTCATTGACAGTGTTTTCCCTATGGTGACCTTAACTTTATTTTCACACTAAATACACGGTGCTTTGTTAATCTTAATGAGAGCAATGAAAGCCCTTTTTAAAAGAATAGGAGGGCCTTGAAACTCTACTGATAATTTATCAGCTTTTTTGTATTTGTAATTAAGGGATATGTACTATACGTTTCACTCGGCCCTTGGAAATATTCCATTATCAAAGTGTATAATGTATATGGGCATTTCCATGCAAAGTGTCATTCTCTTCCAAAAAAAAAAGTTCAAAAGTTATGATTTTAAAGCACACATTTCAAACTTTTCTCCTATATTTTAAATACCTGGAGAAACTCATTTTTCAGGGTGCTGGCCACATATCAGGAAAGTCAGGGAAATGTCAGGGAAGTTCGCAGTAGTTGTCAGGGAAAATAGAAATTGATATTTATGTTAACTATGTTATTTTTCTTGCATTGCATATATAGATTTTATAGTTTATTTAACAGATTTTAGAAACTTTCCAAGGATTTCGAAGGATTATAAAGAATTTCCAGGCATTCTTTCAGATTCTTTGGTTTTCTAATGATTTCAAGAGATTTTTCAATAATTTAAAATGATTTCAAGCGATTTCTAGGAATTTAAAGGGATTGCAAAATATTTGTATAATTTTTAAAAAGATGTAGTTGAATTTTAAAGTTCTTTGTAGAATTTTACAAAATTTTAAGAAATTTGGATGCATTTTAAGAGATTTTAAAATTCCTCGTGGAATTAAAAAATATTTCACAACATTCTGAAAATGTTTTATTGAATTTTGAAGGATTACACGAAATTTTAAGAGATTTTTAGGAATTTTAAAAGATTTTGAAATTTTTCGTGGAATTTAAAGTATTTCAAAGGATTTTGAGGAATTTTAAAAAGGAGTTTTAATTGATTACAAGAGACAGGCCCGTACCTAGGATTTTGTTTCGGGGGGGGGGGGCAGATTCAAAAGTAATATCATCGAATATCGATAATTTTTTCTACATATAGCACATAACATAACTTTCTGAAATTTCGGGGGGGTCCAGGGCCCCTCGGGCACCCCCCCTGGGTACGTGCCTGACAAGAGATTTGTATAATATTAAAAAGATGTAGTGGAATTTTAAAGGACTTCTTCAAATTTTAAGAGATTTTTAAGAAAGTTTCGGAAATTCAAAGAATTTTAACAAACTTTCAAGTTCTTTGTAAAATTTTACAAAATTTTAAGAAATTTTGACATTTTAAAAATAATTTTAAGGAATTTAAATATTTTATGTGGAATAAAAAGAAATTTTAAACATTTTTTTGATTTTCAGTTTCTTCTTGAATTATAAAGAATTTCATGGAATTCTAATGGATTTTTCAAAAAATTTATGATATTTTATAAGATTTAAAATATTATAGTGATTTTTTAAAGAATTTAAAGATTTTTCTAAGAATTTCAAAAGATTTCAGCGAATTTTAAGGGATTTCAATAAGTTTCCAATAATTTTAAGAGATTTTGACGCATTAATGATATTAAATATATATATATAATATATAATGATATTAAAGTTCCTCGTGGAATTTTGAAATATTTCAAGAGATTTTTCAAATATTTTGTGAAATTTTGAAGGATTATAGGAAATTTTTCACAGATTTGTAGGAATTTAAAAATACTTTGAATTTTTTCGAGGAATTTTAAGAATTTGGAATAATTTTGTGAAATTAAAAAAAAATAGTGAAAATTGAAGGATTTTCATGAAATATTAACAAATATGAAGAGATTTCGTCGAATTTTAAGATTTCTTTAGAAATTTCAATGAATTTTAAGAGATTTTCAAGATTCTAGAAAATTTGAGAAATTTTTACCAATTTTATGTATGTTCTCTGAAGTGATTTTAATTTTCAAAAGATTTAAAATAATATTCTAAGAAAATTTCGAAAAATTTCAACGGTATTTTTACTAAAAATTTCTTGACATTTTTAATACTTTTCTGTCAGGGAAATTAGTCTGAAAGTCAGGGAAAAGTCAGCGAAATGTCAGTGAAATGAAAAAATTGAATCTTGTGGCCACCCTGTTTTTTAGCTTGGTCAATATCTTTCCGCATGCGCGAAGTTTGCACGAGATATTTAAATTTACCAGTCCATATAAGTTTAATTGGATATTACTTTAAAACATAGAAACATATTTGTTCTAATAATTATTTTCAAACGTGGAAACGCCCATATATATTATATTCATATACATATATTCAATATATTCAATTTTTAGGTCAAGTTGGGATTATCCTTGGGTCACTGAACACAATGTAGAACCGAGTTCAAAGTGCACGGAGAATTCATTTCAATTGTATCGATTCCTCCACTATTTCTTTGATATTTCAAATTTTTATTAAAAAACCCTCGCTTTTTCAATTGCTGTCAAAAGAAGACAAAAAAAACTTGTGAACACTCTCTGCAGGAAATTTTGTTTTCTTATTCAAGTTTTTCATTAGGAATCCCGCGAATGCGCGTATTTGCCTTTCCCAGAAGCAACTTGTAAAAATATTTTAATGTATGCTTTGGCGAAATCACGTCCCCATTCCTCGTCCGGGTCTGTAATTTCAAAAATTGAGTTATACTTTACGATCTTCCTGGGACTCGGTATACACTTTTGCTCAGGATGCATCTGCACCTAATTATTATACAAAAATTGTCTGAAATAACAATATTCTGCAGAAAAATGATATGTGAAAAGAAAATGTAACTACATATATATATAATATATATATGCTATCAACAATGGTGTGATATAAAATTCTAATTGAACTGGAAGACATGATAAATATTCCTGTTTTGACAGGAAATCAAATGAGGACAGGAAATATATTGTCGCAGCAGAAAAGCATAAAAGGATAAAGGATGTTTTGATCCAGGAGATTATAGAGCTTGATTAATTCTGACTGTGAAGTATAAATGACATAGACATAGAGGTTGTTGATGCGACAACTATAACCACCAACGTCTAGTATCGCACGTGACTATAATCTCGTGATTTTAGCGTGAATAAAGGCTTGATTGGCCGCGCAGCATTACACACTGCGTGCTGCGTGCTCGCAAGCGATCCTTGCCCTCGTCCTGGGAGTCCCGGCACGCCCTCGTGTAATTTGGTTATTTGACAAATTTGGTTGTTAACCGCGTGCCCTGTCGCGGTTAATGAAGCCTATTTTGCGGAGAAAATTCTAAACCGCGACCCGTGCTTTCCTCGGTAACGTTCACTAGAGCACGTGGCTACTTTTCAATTATCCCTTCGCCTGTTCAAAATCAACCTAGCTAACAAGAAATTATGGGTACACGTAATCGCACTTTCTATTCAATTTCATAACCCAGCCTCTCATATTTTCTGTTACTATTATTCATATGAAATATGATTTAACAGTCGTAATTAGGAGTGATTTTATTGCATGAAATAGTATGTTTTGTTCACTCACAGTTTATTAATATACATGTATAATAAATTTTAATGCAGTAAATCAATCGTAAAATATTCGTTTCAAATGGGTATTTGATCATTTATATTTAGAATGTAAAATACAACAGATATTCTAAAAAATCTCGGTATTGAAGCAGTTATTGTGAATTATTTTTTCCCATTAAATTAAATTTTCAGTGATTCGTGGGTGGAAATTTATATTCTCTGCCTAATTCTATAATTAACTTAGAAAATATTCTTAAAGTGAACTTTATTATATTCCAAGGAAATGTAATAAGTAATTTAAGAATGTTTTCAAGTTACATTTTATTCTGACAGTTCAGAATTCAAGATAAAAATTAGTAAATGTTAGTTTAGTACGGAACTTGAAGAATAAGTTTGTTCCAGAACTTAAATCAGTTATGTACTTTTGCTCTCTACAAAGAGTAAATTTTATCCCAAAGACGTGCACCAGAAATTGTTATGCTTAAAAATATTTTACTTGTTTCACGTTAAAAGTAGTACTTTCCTCTACTATTTTATCATATTTCAAATTTAATAATGTCTTGCAATGATCATTAGTCGATTTTTTTAAAAATAGCTGCATGTTACATTGCTAAAAAATAGTGACAGCAAAGTGTCAAAAATAAAAACAATTACGCGATTCTGGGGCTACTAAATTACTATAATTTCTCCGCTTTTTAGTAAATTAATTTGTGTTTAAATTGTAGACTATTAATTGTTCTTCGAACATCAATAAACCTTTTTTTATAAATATGTCTTTTATATAGCTTATTTAACAGATTATAAAAGGTTGTAAAATTATTAATTAATAATCAATTCCAAGGATTTCGAATAATTATAAAGAATTTTCAGTTATTTCAAGAGCTTTTCACAGCTTTTGTCGAATTTAAAGAGATTTTTATGATTTTAAAAAGGAAAGACGTGAAATTTTGAAGATCATCTTAGGATGATAGATTTTTATGATTTATAAAAGATTTCGCAGAATTTTATGGAATTCCAAGAGGTTTTCAAGAATTTTAAGAGATCTTTTACGTATTTTAAGGGATTTAAAAGTTTTTCTTGGAATTGTAAAGAATGTTAACAACCTTTTAAAAATTTCAAGAAATTTTGACATTTTTAAAATGATTTTAAGGAATTTACATATTCCTCTTGAAATTAAAAAAAATTTCAAAAATTATTTTTGATTTTTAAAGGATTTTGTGAGGTTTTTGCTTCCAAGAATTTTTATTTAGAGATTGTAAAGTATTTTAGAGAATTTCAAAAGTTTTTTAAAGAATTTTAAAGGATTTCATGAGATTTTTATGATTCGTACAAGATTTTGTTAAATTGTAAAGGATTTCATTGAATTTTAATAGATTTTTAAAAACAATTTATGCCATATTTTCTAGGATTTTAAATATTATTTTAAGAGATTTAGAAACCTTCCATGCATTTCGAAGGATTATAAAGAATTTCCATGCATTCTTTGATATTCTTTGGATTCCTAATGATTTCAAAAGATTTTCAATAATTTTAAATGATTTCAAGAAGTTTCGAGGAATTTAAAGGGATTACAAAATATTTGTATAATATTAAAAAGATGGATCGGAATTTTAATGGACTTCTTGAAATTTTAAGAGATTTTGATTTTTTAAAAGTGATTTTAAGGAATTTGATTGAAATTTTAAAGAATCTCACAAGATTTTTATGATTTATAAAAGATTTTGTAGAATTTCATGGTATTTCAAGAGGTTTTCAAGAATTTTAAGAGATGTTTTCACATTTCACGATATATGAAAGTTTTTCGTGCAATAATAAAAAATTTGAAGCTTTTCAAAATTTAAAGAAATTTTGAAATTTTTAAAATGATTTTAAGAAATTTAAATATTTCTCGTGCAATAAAACAAAAATTTCCAAAATTATTTTTAATTTTTAAAGGATTTCATGAAATTTTAATAAATTTCTCAAAAAATGATAAATTGTTGGAAATTTTTATCATTTTAAAAAGATTTTGTATAATTTTAAGATTTCGAAGGACCTGGTAAAATTTTTAGAATGAACTCAGGATAAAAGAGGATGATATTTAGGATGAATATATTCGTAATTCAATTTTTTGATTATCTCCACGCAAAGCTTGAATATCGATGTTTTTCAGCGTATTTTTCCACGATATTGGCTTCCTGTACAATATGATGGTCGTTTTCGGTATCACGCAGCTCGATGTTTTACGCAATGCACTTATTGCCGATACATCGCTTCGTCTACAGGAGTAGTAGTCATACATCAGTCGGTATGACGTGCCTCTCATTATTCATGGGGTTCTATAGTTCCCTATATATACATACTACCTACATCAGTGATCTGATTCCCGGGAGCGAGTGGGAACGTCCAGGATCGATCCTGATCTATCGGTTGACGCTCACAGGATGGAAATAAATGCCGGATAGCAAAAAATAATCGAATGTCTGTCAGGACTCTCCTGGAACAAGGCTGACGAGAGGCAAAAAATGTTGGAAACAGTGAGTCTGCAGCTGAGTTTCGTTGGCCGGGTGTCGGGTCTCCTCTGCGGGATTATGGGAGGCCAAAGTATCGCCTAGCGCGCAGAGATCCAGTACGGTGGTGGTCGGGGATGAAGTTACCCTCGAGTAGAATGGGAAACAAGGGGTTGGGGCGGCATGCCAATATCATACGCCTACGAATTCGAGTCCTCGATATTGATACTCGGTGTCTCGGTAAATACCACGCTCCGCGAGCAATTGGTACTGGTAAGCCTACGGATTTTAGGCACTCTCGATAGAGCCTATATTCAGAGATTGAACCTCTCCGTCTGTCGAAAAGCTCGGATTTCGCATTCCCTACACCCAAACCCTCCTTGCGATCTGTCCGACACGACAACCCCGTCCAATTTCGACTTGAATTTCAAATTCTGCAATTTTCCGCATTTTTCTAGCTGAAAACAATCTGCTTTCACATTCTTGATTTGACTTCAGAAAACACTTTTGCAGATCTTATTACTCCATCTTCGCGTGTCAATATAAAGGATATGAGAAAAATATTTTTGAGCGATTGCCATTGAATGTGCTTCCAGGATCAAGAATCGAGTGTCGCGAATAAAAACAAGTTTTTTTATTTATTTTGCCGTCGCCTCTAAGTAGCTTCAATTTTATTTTATTTTATTTTATTTTTTTCCAAAGTTTCCAAAACATAAAATTTGTAGTTATTTTATACCAGAAATTTATTCGTGAAAATTGGGCCTATTTTTGTGGTGTGGGGCAAATGGGGTGCAAAAGGGGACAAATTGGGCATTTTTGTGGGGTGAGGAAAATGGAGTGCAAATTGGGCCTATTTTTGAGGTGTGGGACAAATGGGGTGCAAAAGGAGGCAAATTGGGCGTTGTTTTGTGGGGTGAGGCAAATGGGGTGCAAATTTGACCTATTTTTTTGGTGTGGGCGAAATTTTTTTTATTTTTTATGTTTATTAGATTAAGAGTATCAATAAGAGTTCAAAGAAAAACTTTTTTTACTTTCATTTATTTACTAGCAGAAATTTACCCACAGCTGCCCGGAATTTTAAGAGTTTTTAAGTGACAAAAGAATTTCAAGGGAGTACGTAGAGATTTCAGTGATTTTAGGGAATTTCATTTGATTTTGAGGAAGTTCACATTTGAAGAGATTTAAGGGTGACTTGAGGGATTTTAAGGAATTTTAAGGGATTTCAGGAGATTTCAAGATATTTTAAGTAATTAAAAAAAATTTGAAGGAATTGATTCTAATTTAGAATTGGATTGAATTTTCATACGTCTGGTTTGAGGAAAATTTTAATATATTACATTTTTTTTGCATTTATGGGATTAAAATCTTCTTTAAATGTCTTAAAATAGTTTAAAGTATTTAAAAATTTCATGGACTTCATTAAAATCTATTCAAATAACTTGAAATCACATGAAATCCCTTGAAAGGTCTTAAAAGTTCTTAAAATTACTTGTTGCCCAATAAAAAAATGATAAATCCCTTAAAGTTATTTAAAATCCCAAGAAAAATGGTAAAATTTTTTCAAAAAATCCAAGAATGGCGTAAAATTTTGTGAAATCCTTTAAAATTTGACAAATCCTATTAATCTTCTTCAAAATTCTAAAAAAGCTGGTAAAGTCCCTTAAAATGTCTTGAAGTCCTCTAAATTCTTGAAAATTACATAAAATTTCATATAAGATCCGCAATATTTCTAGAAGTCCCAATTTAAAAAAAAATCCTTTTAATCCTGAAAAAGTCCTTAAAATAATTTAAAATCCCTTCCCGTGTAGAAATTCTCAAGTCTGGCCCAGACCGGTGATGAAACGCGGAATCCGGCCGGGCTTCCAGTCAAAACTGGGCATCCACATTTGGGCCAGGCCAGATTTGGCGTTTCACCCCGGTTTGACATCCCCCGGCCTGGGCCCGCTCAGGGCCACAGTAAAATGTCTACACGGGTTGCAATCATTTAAAGTCTCTTTAAAATTCTTTTAATTTCTAAAAAATCTTTTAAAATTCCAGAAAACGCTGGCTAGTAAATAAATAAAACTTATGGGTTTGTAAAAAATTAAAAAAAAATTTTTTATTCCAATGAATGTAAAAATAAAAAAATTGTCAGACTAGACGTCTGGAACTTCAACCCAATAGGGAAGTTTTATATTTGCGAAAATTTAAATATAATTTTAAAAAAGATTAAACAAATTGATCCTTTATTATGAAATTACAAAAGCTTAGTTCATTTCGAGTAATTTGAAATTATATTTTACAATATTAATTCGCTTCAATCTGCTGCTTTTATAAGAGGATAGAAAATGTAAATGTAGTTAAGAGATTAATACGATTCGTGATGTTACAAGCACACTAAATCATAAATTATCATTTACCAATATCAGGTAGTTATCAATTATTTGCAAAGCTTTGATCCGCTTTTGAGCCAAAAATTGTGATCCTTGTGGACTTAGTGTGAGCAGGTATGTTAAATATTTCGAAATTGATCGAAAAATAATTGGGAAAATTATCTGTGCATTCAAGATTTCCCAATAACTGATTAAATTTGTTATTAATATTGACAGTAGCTTTGAAAGCATCGTTCAATATTTATTAATATAAAATCCTTTTTCAAAGTCCACTCGAATTTTATACAAATTTAAATTTCATTATTCCTTTCAACATTTTTCAACTCTAGTGACACTTTCGACGGAAACTTTGTCATCAAGAAAGTTATCTTCCAGAGAACATTCAAATTTTAATATCTCATTATATCTATTTTCCGAGATGACTTGAACCTAAAAAATTTCATTTGAAACTTTAAGATTAATAATCTAAAGCAAAGTAACTCTAAACAGCGACCATGTGTGGTGGGAAACTTTCTGACACATAAAACTTTGTTATTACAGAACTTTTCTGGTGGGTCAATATTACAATGCTTCGGCTGCGTCGTCACTCTAAATAAATGAATATCGACATTTTGTTCTCGAAAATCATTTAATAATTAAATGAAGTAACTTCATTTTTTGCTTTTCCAATAATTGACTTTCACCTTTCTTCCTGAATAATTTCACTAATTTTTCCACACATATCGGAATTGTCGGATAAAAATTATCATAAAAATTATTCTAGAATGAAATGGATAGAATTTTTTCTATCTGAAACTTTCACCAGAGTCACTCTTTTAGAATAAAACCGGCTAATTAAGATCGAATTGAAAATGATTAATAAGCGAAAAAGAATCATCTAAAAGTAGAAAGTAATATAGATCAATAGAGAAATATATTTTGACTTACATCACTGGTTTTTCAACCAATATATCAAATATTAATTCGAAATGAACCGCAAGGGCACACACTTTTTTAGGAAACTTATTTTTCTCATTCAACAGGAGGGTTGCGGAGTTACACATCATCTATCAGAGTCGGCTCAAGCTGTTCTGTTCTGACACCCTAAGCGAGCCAAGAAATTTCCGCCTTTTTGACACGAATATACACGATGTAATACAATTTAAGTGGAGTTTGGTCTCGCTGGAAATACTTTTCTTGTTATGTGTGCGTATAAAAGTGAGCCGAGTATTTGTTTCGTAGAAACATATTTGACTTGGATATTTACGGTCAAATAAATACAAT
The DNA here is from genome assembly GCA_900474325.1 of Synergus umbraculus. Taxonomy (NCBI): domain Eukaryota; kingdom Metazoa; phylum Arthropoda; class Insecta; order Hymenoptera; family Cynipidae; genus Synergus; species Synergus umbraculus. The sequence continues at coordinate 61,973 of UCOK01009012.1, forward strand.
CAAACGAGAACAAACTTTTTTTTTACTAAAGTAAAATAAAGATAATTCTCATTCGCCTATTACACTTATTACTTCCAATTGATTCGTCATATTATATTTTTTCCTATCTCTCTTTATTATTTACTTATATTTCTCCAATATGAAACACTTAAAAGTTTGAGGAAAGCAGATTCAACTAAATTAAAAAGGACTTAATAATTATCCATATTAATTGTTCTAAAGTTACATAATCCAGCTTTTGAAAGGCTTCACCCCATCCCACTGCTGCAATCTCAACCCCATTCTTCAACCTCTCCTTGTATAAACTTTAGAAATGCTACTGACAAAGATAATGCACATAATTAGTTTAAACAAAGACACTTCCGAAAGCTTCGTCTTGCCAATCTGTCTTTTAGTATCAAAAAGGTGAAGTGAGAAAGACAAGTCCTGGACTACGTTAAAATGAATCTTATGTCAGAGAAGATTCTATGTCCTGAAAACCCTTTTCAATGCGAAGTTTAGAATGAGATGAAATATTCTTTGTATTAAAAATATTCAAATTTGTATTAAAGTATTACAATAATTGGCGAGACGAATGTTTTTCTGATGTGAATTCAAGATGGAAACCATTAATAGACTTTTTACCTCCTTCTAGAAAGGATATTGTTAACATTTAGGAGAAAATTGCTAGGATGTTTAAATGCACGTCATAATTAAAGCAAAAACCTGAAGTTCTAGAAACCCTGCCCTTTTTCTCAACTATCCTCAGGGTCATTTCAACCTTCTCGAGGCTGTGTGTAGTACAAGCTGCTTGAGAATTCCTCTCAACATCCTCAGACTCAGGAGGTTGGAATAAACTGAGAGCGAGCAGCTGTTTGATGTTACCTAATGACAATTGTCATTCGATCGATTAACTAATCGATGAGAAGACTAAAGTTCTACTGCTTCCGGACTCAGATACTGTCTCTCAAGGAACGACTATTTTCTGCAAATAGAGAGAATATATTCTTGATTTGAAGCGTGATATTGCAAAAGATAAAATAAGATAAGGTAAACCAATTAATTTTTTATTGGAATCATGTCTAATAAAAAATTATATTAAAATTTGATTGAAGTTTCAGACGTCTATAGTCTGACGATTTTTTTTTCGATTTATTGGAATAAAAATATCAACAAAAAATTATTTCAAAATTTGCAAAGTTTCCAAAACCTAAAATTTATATTTATTTAATAGCAGAAACTTATTCCTGCAAATTGGGTCTATTTTTGTGGTGTGAAGCAAATTGGTTGCAAATTGGGCTTATTTTTGTGGTGTGGGGCAAATGAGGTGCAAAAGGGGATGAATTGGGCATTGTTTTGTGATGTGGGGCAAATGGGCTGCAAATTGGGCCTATTTTTGTGTTATGGCGCAAATGGGGTGCAAGAGGGGACAAATTGGGCATTGTTTTGTGGTGTGAGGCAAATGGGGTGCAAATTGGGCCTATTTTTGTGGTGTGGGGCAAATGGGGGGATTTTAGGGAGTTCCAAGGGATAAAAACACTAAAGGATTATAAAAAGAGTTAAAAATTGTTATTAAAAGGTTTTTTTCAGAAATTTCTCAAGAATTCAAAGCATTTTAATTGATTTAAACGAATTTGAAGAGATTTCAAGAAAGTTTAAGAACATTTGAAAATTTTCGTAAAATTTGAAGAAATTTCAAGAGATTTAGTGATTGTTAAAAGTTGTCCTGGAATTATAAGGCATTTTAAAGAATTTTAAAGGATTTCAAGAGATTTTTCGGATTTTTAACACATATCCTGAAATTTTAAAAGATTTTTAAATTAAATTTTTATATTTTTAAGAAACTTTGGGTAAATTCCTTGAAATCTTTTAAATTCTTCTTAAATCCTTAAAAAAATTATAAATCCTTTAGAATCCTTACTAAATTTTTAGAATCATTTAAACCATCTTGAAATCGTGTAAAATCTTTCGAAATCCTTTGGAATCGATCAAAATTACTTGAAAGATCTTGAAATCTTTTGAATACCTGAAATTCATTAAAATTCTTTATAAATACTTCTTGAAAACTTGTAAAATCTTTAAAAAACTTCTAAAATCCCTTGAAATTTCTTAAAATCTCGAGAAACGTCAGGCAAATTTTTGCTAGTAAATAAAAAAATAAAATAGTAAAAATTTATAGTATGTATAAAAATGTAAATATAAAAAGTAAATGTAAAAAAAATAATTTAAAAAAATCGTCAAAGGTTTGAAATTTCAACCGAATTATATTAAAATAATCTCTCAATCTGAATTTCACTATTTGAGTGGCCTAAAAATATCTAATTACACATTTTAATTAGATTTAGTTCAAATTAACGATTTTGTTTCATATTCGATTAGGAAAAATATATGTTAAAATATATTCATTACACATTAACGATGACTCCACTCGCCACAATTTTCTAAATCATTATAAAGTTCGCCTTAAAGTTTCCCTACTTAAAAATTTCAGGTCTCGTGTAATTTATAATTTTTAACGAGACTTTTTTCCGTGAAATCAGTGATCTTATGTAAAGTTATTAAAAGCTAGATCTCTTTCATAGAAGTAAAATCTTATTACATTTACTTTGAAATTTAACTTTGTGTTCAGGTGTCGAGTTAAGACTTTTTAATAAAGTAGATTTCTCGCGTCTGCATTTTTTTTTGTTTTGTAGCATTTGCTATGTATATCAAATGAAGAAATTAAATTGAAATCACTAAAGTTTCCGTGAAGTCAGCTAAAGTTAAAAAAGTTCTTGGAAAGAAACGATTTCAAAGAAACATGTGATATTATTTTCACTTCACTTCAGAAGACTTGACTGACTTGAAAAGATAGAGCCGTTTAAAAAGTATTAAGAACTTTTACATTACTTCTCCTCTGAACTAGAATCATATTCACCTCATGAAATTTTTGCATTTGAATCAGAAGATCCTTTGAATCTCGGAAAGTTTCTCTCTATTTTTCGTTGCTGAATCAAAAAGATATCTTTGGCTGAATGAGTAGTAGATTTAAGTAGCGGAGTCCCTCAATAGTCAGCCGCAATTAGGATTCAGTAGTAAAAGCCAGTCTCGTGCGGATGCTCAACTCATTGAACGAGTTCACCCGATGATTGTAACGGGACCCTTGGCTAACAGCAAATTTCGCGAAAACAGTATAAAGGAGAAGCAGAAGACGACGAGTAAATTCGCATTGTGAGTCTCGCAATCGTGGGGGTCGGAAGGTTTTGTGCACCGGAAGTCAGTCTAGTAGAGACTCGATCACGGGAGTGGAAAGCTTGGAAGTAGTACTCACGTATTATAAAGGAACAACAAGAAGAAATATTATCTCTGTTTTCCTCGTTTGCTGCGTGCGAGACAAAAGACGAAAGCCCGCACAACTGGCCATGTTGGTTGGAAAGTGGAAAGAAAACAAAAGACAGACGCGCCCATGGGAATTCTGGGATACTGGGACGAATGTCTACAAGCAGAAAGATAAGAAGAAAGGAGGGAAAGAAAGTGGAATAGAAAGAAGAAAAAGGATGAAAAAAACGAATTGAGAAACGGAAAATGGACCAATAAGAGAAAAGAAAGTAGCTGTCAGTGACTTTAAGATGAAAATAGTTGAGGGTCGTTGCCAAAAAGTTAAAAACTTTCAATCCCGAGCTATTTCCAGACAATGTGTCATTATCAAACAATAAATGTATATGAAACATGTTTAAAATAGTATACGATTTTAAATTGAAATTAATTATGAAAAGAGTTCAAAAGGTCAACTTGTTTTTAATCCCTTTTCTCGCAAAAGAGGTTCATCCCCCTAGGGTATGTGATACCCACATCAACCTTTAAGACTTGAACATTCTCGAAAAACAAACCTAATTCGAAAGGTCAACATTTTATTGCTGGAAAAAGCTTTATTTAAAATTCAAAGCGTATCAAAAAATTCCACATGAGTTGGACGGATTATTTTTGACTAAATATTGTAAATAAATGAATAGATGATGAAAAATAGAGGAAAAGATGGGTCTGAAAGAAGAGAGGGAAGTTAAAGAGTATTTGATTGGCTGATTTGAATTTCGCGGTATTATTCAGCCAATCAAATTGCCGGACGCCATTTTCGGAAGAATGAAATTTCTGTTACTTGGGATTTCGGTCAGATGAGAAAAATAAAAATTATGCTAAACAGTAATTCGGTATTATAAAAATTATGACAAGTGGCAGTTCGTGAAAATGAAAATTATGTCAAATAGTTATTCGAAAAAATACAAATTAGGACAAATGATTATTCGGAGAAATAAAAATTATGCTAAATTATAATTCGATAAAATAAAAATTATGTCAAACGATAATTCGGAAGTATAAAAATTATAGCAAATTGCTATTCGATCAACTGATTTTCGGTAAAATAAATTTTAGGGAAAATAGAATTTGGGGCATATTCATGCGCCTCGATTATTTTTGACTAAATATTGTAAATAAATGAATAGATGATGAAAAATAGAGGAAAAGATGGGTCTGAAAGAAGAGAGGGAAGTTAAAGAGTATGGAGAGAATGGAAAAGAGGAGAAATTTAAGGAGTGGGGTTTGAGGTACAAAACAACCCCCAGTGTCTGGCAGCATGCAAGTGGAAACAAGTGACAGGCTACTTTCGAAGCCATCCGAGCGTTTTCTTCTCGCAACCCCATCGACATTCACCGCGACTCCCAAGGAGAACTCGCGTCAAAACTTTAACGCCGAACATTCCCGAACCGGAAGTCTTAAGTTCCATGGAGACTTGAGTTGCATTCATCCTATAGGAACTAGTAGTTTTCACTCCTTCTTTTATCGACCCAACTCATTTTTGCATGATAAACGTCCCTTTGATTAACCTCCTTGGAAAACTGGACTTTAAAGAAGTTCCACATTTATAGATGAAGACGATTCATCTGAGTCGCAGAATTTTTAGGCAAATACCAGCTGCCAATAATTGAGCACGGTTTAGCATAACAAATTTCAGGAGATCAACGCCCTGTGAACTATCGCTTAAACCAGAGCTCTTTTTTTCGATGAATCAGGTCGAGACGGGATTTATAGAACATAAGCTCATTTCAGTCCAATAAACACGACTACGAGGAAAGTAAAAAGGCTTTTGTTTTAATCGTCTTATCGTTTAATATGCTTCGATGGTTCATTACTGTATCGACAAGTTATTTTATGAAGAGGAATATTTCTATTTCATTTGTCGAAATCTGCTGGAAAATACGAAAAACTATAGAAATATTTTATTTCATTTTTTTTCTAGTATTATATAGAAGGACGTCTCTGAGTTTATTACTGCAGAGCTGCAATACTTTATAAATTTTATGAGCTACGAAATGCTCTCTGATAGTATCAGATTTCAAAGTAGCCGAGTCTTTTTACCTTTATTCGAGCATTATTATTCTCGGTATAATTATACCTGGCTCAAAAGGGTAGATTTCAAATCTTATATTTTTGTCATAAACATAAAGCGAAACATTTTTCAATGACAAGAGTTTTTCATCGGTGTGATGAGGACATTGATAATAGCGATCAAATTTAAATTTCCAGAGCTAGACGACAGGAAATTCATATGCAAGCGCAAGATTCTCTGGGAAGGCTTTATTCGCGAATAATTTCGAGATTCTGGAATATTCTGAAATGAAGTCTCTACATAATAATCGCATCAATGACAAGACGGGCGATGCTGTATGGTCGCTGGTCGTATACGGATCGGTTTCGATAGTTCTCTATTTTGGCAGAATGCTCCCGTTCGAGCGGCTTAAAATCTACCCCTCGGGTTGTGTGGCCTAGAATAAATCCTGAGGTATTGGTAGGTAATGCTACCACCAGCGTTCCAGTACATTTCACTGAATGCATTGGCTTCAAGGAGATGGCTGCAGCTTCGTCGGACCGAAAGCGATCGCCTTAAACTTAAAGATGAGTGCATCTGATTTCCTCTTGGCAAAAAAGAAAAGAAACAAAAAACCAATATCTTCTCGTTGATAATGAAAATGTAAAAATTTGCTCGTTTCATCAGAACATTCTCATCACGGGCTTCGAATAAATTAATAAACACAAGTTTCGAATGCAGTGATCATAAAATTAACATTTCAATTTCCAATCAATTTTTTCATTTCCTTGGAATTTCACTGACTTTCAGACTAATTTCCCTGACAGAAAAGTATTAAAAATGCGAAGGAATTTTCAGTAAAAATATTATTGAAATTTTTCGAAAATTTCGTAGATATCACTTTAAATTTTTTGAAATTTAAAATCATTTCACAAAACATACATAAAATTTGTAAAAATTTCTCCAATTTACGAGAACGTTGGAAATCTCTTAAAATTCATTGAAATTTCTTGAAATTCTTAAAAACATCTTAAAATTTAATGAAAACATTTGAAATTTGTTAATATTTCATGAAAACCTTTAATTTTTCAGTAATTGTTTTAAAATTTCTCAAAATCAATTTAAATTCTTTAAATTCATCAAAAAAACTTTAAAATCTTTTAAAATTCCTAAAAATCTGCTGAAATATTGCATAATTCCACGAGGAGCTTTAATATCTCTTAAAATGCGTCCAAATATTTTTAAATTATTGAAATCCCTTAAAATTCTCTGAAAATCTAGTAAAATTCCATAAAATCCTTTAAAATTTCAAAAATCTTTTACGAATCATAAAAATCTCGTGAAATCTTTTAAAATTCCAAGAAAACTTTAAAATCCTTAAAATACGTAAAATTCTCTTAAAATTCATGAAATCCTCTTGAAATTCTATAAAATTTGACAAAATTTTTTATGATTCATAAAAATTTTGTGAGATTCTTTAAAATGTCAATCAAATCCTTCTAAAATCATGTTAGAAGAATCAAAATTTCTTAAAACTCTTCCAAGTTTCTTAAAATATTTTATAATTCGATGAAAAATATTTACACCTTTTAAAATACGTAAAAATCTCTTAAAATTTCGTAAAAGTCCACAAAATCTTTTAAAAATCATAAAAATCTGATGAAATCCTTTAAACTTTCATGAGGAACATTAAAATTTCTTCAAATTACTTTTAAAAATTCCACAAGGAACTTTAAAATTCCTTAAAATTCTTTGAATTCCATAAACTTTCTTAATAATCTCTTAAAATTCATGAAAACCTCTTGAAATTCTAGAAAATTTTACAAAATTTTTTGTAATTCATTCTTTAAATTGTCAATTAAATCCTTTAAAATCATTTTTAAAGAATCAAAATTTCTTAAAACTTTTCCATGTTTCTTAAAATCCTCTATAATTCCATGAAAAACATTTTAATCTTTTAAAATACGTAAAAATCTCTTAACATTTTGTAAAATCCCTCAAAATCTTTTAAAAATCATAAAAATCTCATGAAATTCTTTAAAATTCCATGAGGAACATTAAAATTCCTTAAAAATTTTTTGAATTCCATAAACTTTCTTAAAAATCTCTTAAAATTTCATGAAGTCCTTTAAAATCCCACTAAATCTTTTAAATATATTATAAAAATTTCTTGTAATTCCTTTAAATTTGTAACGGGTCCAAAGTAGAAATAATAAAATTACTATTATTAACGTAAATATTTATTTCTCATAACGAGGTGTTTCACTAATTAGATATAAAGTAGAACTGCTAAGGTGGGACCGCTCGCATTGGTACCTGGCCCCGCACGACTCGCGATTTACGGAGGGGATAAAAGCTTCATCAGCATATAAATATTAGCTTATAGTTGTAAATGCTGTTACACCCCTCGATTTAGACATTTTTTAGTCCTCTAAAAAAAAATTACTTTTTCTTTATTCTAACAGGCTTAGTTCCCGTTACAATTTGTCCATCGTCAATGTTAGTTTCCAGTATAATGTTCGTATCACTAGTGTTAGCTTCTGATATAAAACTCGTGTTACAGGGATTTGTTTCTAATGTAAAATTTACATTATCAGTTCCTTGT